>CAHIKZ030004198.1:732500-765000 GCA_903632075.3 Acanthosepion pharaonis
TTTATTTTTCTGCCTCTCAACCTTTTAACTACCTTTAAATACAGCCATCCCGCCAAGTTTAAGCTTACAAAATCATCATTGGAACTCATGTCTGTTGGCCTGATTACGCCTCCCTTAATATGTTCTTAAACTGTCATCACTTTTCAAAATTGCAGATGTCCATCTGGAGTACGTAGGATAGGTTTTATTTGCTCGAAGCGCTAATTAATTAACAGTACTCCGATTGACTATATTTCTAAAATCAATATGACGCAAATGTTGCCAATATTAATCATTTTTCTGTTGGGTAAAGCAAAATAAATTGCGAAAGATGAAGAAACTTAAATTTTATAAATGTGTCTTTAATGTTTATAAACAAAAAATTGCAGCCAAAAAAAAAAAAAATGGCAGACGTTCATTTTTCTGCTTCCAGATGAGAACAACGCGTATTTTGTAGATATTTCATAGATGAAGACAAACACAGACCGCGAATACTTATAAAATAAATTGTAACTGTCGTATGATGTGCCTTTTTAAAGTTTAGTAGAAGACAGTGCTGATAGCAGACACGGAAAAGAAATTACAAAACTTCCTACAGATGTTAGCGAAGGAGAGCGAAAAGAAAGGACTAAGCATAAACTACAAGATACAGAATGCATGGTCATCAGTAAAAGGATGAGCCCGAAATGCGATTTACAGGTCGGGGACCCTAAAATCAAACAAGTGCGGAAATTTAAATATTCGGGAAATCTTCTGACAGGGGATGGTAAGTGCGACGCTGAGATCCGAAGATGTATTGGGATGGCCAAAGACGCATTCCAAAAGCTAGGCGGAGTATTACGAGACAGGAGCTGTTACGTGACATCTGTCCTCCTTTACGGCAGCGAATATTGGACGGTCTCCTCAAAGATGAAGAAGAGATTCAAGGCAACGGCGGTATACCATGGACCGAACACGTGAGCAACGATGAAGTTTTTTGAAGAGGAGTCGAAGAAGGAGGAAGCTTATACTTAACATCAGGAAGAGGCAGCTGAAATTTCTGGAACACGTAATAAGAAACAACTTGGAGGATATGATACTCACAAGGCGGATAGAGAGAAAGAGTTAAGCCTGATATACCTAGCGGGCTTAAGCAAATGGATGACGAGTTTGGAAGAAGTAGCAAAAGGACAAAACATATTGAGAGTTTCAAGTGATAGGAAGAAGTGGAGAGCCATGATCGCTTACGTCCTGAGGGAACACGGCGTATGAAAGAAGAAGGACAAGGTTACAAATATTCGGTGAACTGTGCAAATCAAGCGTAATTAGTATCAATAAGTCACCCGTCAAATTCGCCGAGGTGTCCTTAACGTCTTATGGCACTGTCTTTAATGAAATTCATACATTCATAAAAATGTACTAATTTCAAAGACATAGACTAGGGGCTTTCCGCTCATCCTTCTGCCTTTCACGGTCTCCCTGTTTCTAACTCAAATTTAGGTAGATTCCTCTTGACTTTCTATAAATAATTTCATGGTAATAGTTCGGATAAACCTTTATCTATGTTAACTAGATTTTATGAATTTAAGCGCAGTACTAGATTGGCGGTAAGGTCTCATCATTTCACAATTGAAATCGCTAGATGCAACCGTAAGTTCTATGCTAACAGTTTCTTCTATCACACATGTGGAACTCAACTTTGATCTTCAAAAATTTAAATGCAATGGCAATATGTTATCTACTGTCTTCCTGATTACTCTTCTATTGTTCTCGCTCAATTTTCGATTGTGGAACTTTCTTCATGCTTCTTGCTTTCCACTCAACTTTGATTTTCAAAAATTAAAAAGGAATGGCAATCGTTATCAACTGTCTTTCTGATTACTCTTCTATTGTTGGACACTTTTTTTCGGCCTCTTGATTTCTTGTCAGCTACGATCTTCAGAAATTTAAATGCAACGTCAGTCGTCATTTTTTTTGTCTTTTTGAATCCTATTTTTTTTTGTTCTTACTACCATAATACTTTTTTCAGTTTCTTTCACTCTCAGTAACCCCTTTGCTTTAGAGTGACTTTATCGCCTTCTTTGGCTGAAAAGATACAAAAAAAAACTGTATTCAAATTTAACTAAATGTATAAATGTCATGGGGTAGACAACTCCACATAAACGTCAGTATGACTTAAGCAACTAAATTCCCAATCGGTTAAGATATGTCAGTCTATATGACGGTTCCGTATAGGATACAGGTTCGATTCCTCTCGGAGGATGCATATTTTCTACGAAAGTTTCTAGGACATTCAGCTCGGTAAATATTTATTAATACTGTTTATTATAAACAGAGCATTTACTTAAATATTTGTATCTATAAAAAGAACGTATAAACATAAAAATGTTTATGTTTATAAAAGAATAATTGTCGGACTTTGTCCATTTCATAATATATATATATATATATATATATATATATATATATATATATATATATGAAGAAATATAGTCTTAAGATGTGCTATATTTATGGGATAAAGTGCTCAATATCAGAGACAGAGCGTGTGTAAATATAAAAGTGAACATAGAAGTCAACACTTAGAGGCGACAGTCTGTTTCATTCTAGATGCAATCGTCAGGCCACGAGTGCTCGTGGCCTGACGATTGCATCTAGAATGAAACAGACTGTCGCCTCTGTTGACTTCTATGTTCACTTCTAGATATATATATATATATATATATATATATATATATATATATAAAGACTCGATGAATTCGTTAATTATAATTATCTCAAATTCTCCTAATACTTTCTATCACTTGAATATACTTGCTTGAACCTATGGGTAAGAGAAATTGGGATGCATTCCATTACGAAATATGTGTTCTCGAGCGGCGCTATATCGAGTCTAATTCTCTACCTCTTCGTTACCGAGTCCCGTTGGTACAGCTGGTATATATATATATATATATATATATATATATATATATATATATATATATATATATATAAGTAACCTTGATGCTTCATTTGAGCTTGGGAAAAGAAAAAAAAAATTATTCACACGGAGAAGGATCAAGAGATTTAGAAAAGTAACTGAAGCCGAGATGGCGGGTCACGACAAATAACATTGCAGATTATTCCTTGTATTTTATGAAATTACTTTAACAAAAACAAACCTATATTTTAATTATTTACATTGGTCGGACTGTTGTTCTTATCTTTATTGTCATGTTCACGACGTTTCGGGGGTTGTTCGCTCCGGCCTTCTTCAGATAAATTGGAAAATAACAGTAAAGACGAGGACAACAATCCGAACAATGTAAATAATTGCAAATCATCTCAGAAATATAGACACATATTGAAAAATCATGTGAATTTGGGGTTTTGTTCCAGTACGGTGAAGGGCTTCTCGGCCAGAAGCTGCTGGATGGTCAGGGCGTTGTGAGCAGGTGCAATGTTGTGGTAAAGCAGCCACAATTTATCCTGCCACAAAAGCATGTAAAAAAAAGAAAGAAATGCAATGGTTACAGAAAGCTAAGATTACAATTATATAATCCCAAGCTATCATGTGAGATGATAACACAATCCGCTTATCTCTCTTTCGCCCAGAGATCACACTGCACATCCCGTTATTTTTTAGACAGACCACGTATGTGCGTGTGCTGCATGATGGTGCAAGTATCTAAGTGCGATAAATGAAAGGAGTAGACGATATAATTGTGTATATTCATAATAAAGAGATCAAAATCTTTCAACGCTTTTTTATCTTATCAAGGGTTCAAATAAAAAGTCAGTAAGAAAACATATTAGCTGTTTCCCTATAAGGAAACATTAATAATCATTGACCGAGCAGCCAGTGTCATCGATTAAAATTATAAGATGTTCGTATAAAAACAAATTTTCAGGAAAACAGGTTCTTCAATTCCACTGTCATCTTCCTTTCTAATACTGATGGCGTCTTCCTTCCTAAAGTTTTGTTTAAAGACGTCATTATATTTTTGGTTCGAGTGACATGAATCTATGCACTTTACACTATTTACATTATTCGGACTCTTCTCCTTATCTTTGTCGCCATATTTATTACAACGTTTCAGCCGTTATACGCTCCGGCCTTCTTCAGGTGGTTGGAATGTCGAACTGAAACTTTATTTCGCTCACTGGGATAGACTGTTCTAATTCCACGTGCCATGTTTAATGGATGTCAGTTATCAGTTATCTCCTGTTAATTCCCCTCTCCAAGTTCTCCACTGCCTTAACCTGGTATTAAGGACACATGGATCAGTGGATAAAGGCGTTAGTTACATCCAGCGACAGGACCCAAAGAGTGTGAGTTCAATACCCGGTTAAGGCAGTGGAGAACTGTCAGAGGGAAATTAACAGGAGATAACGGACATCCACTAAATATGGCACGTGGAACTAGAACAGACTACCCCAGTGAGTAAAATAAAGGGTTCAGTTCGATATTCCAACCACCTGAAGAAGGCCGGAGCGTACAAAGGCCGAAACGTTTTAATAGATATGGCGACAAAGATGTGGACAACAGTCCGAATAATGTAAATAATGTTTTGGAACTATATATATTTAACTGTATTTTTTTTTTTAATTTTTACTCTTTCATGGACATCAGGGATTTTATACGCTTATTTAGAGACTAAGTTAATGGCCTATTAAGTTTCCGTCACATGAATTGCAGTAAAATTTTGAATATATAAGAATTAAAGATTACAGTGGGGCACCAGAATTTTAGAAATACCAAAGTGGGGCATTCCAACTACCTGAAGAAGGCCGGAGCATACAACGGCCGAAACGTTGTAATAAATATGGCGATGAAGATGAGGACAATAGTCCGAATAATGTAAACAGTGTACATAGTACCTCATCGCGGAAATATAGACAGATACTATGCATTTTAGTTGTTGCCGCTGTTGAAAGTCCTCAAGCGACGTGGTTTGTGTTACTAGTCTTTGTACGTGATTCTGTCGCGCTAACAGTGTACCGGAATACAACAGGTTGTTGGTCAGCTGTTGTGTTCTGCTACACTTGTATGTTTTTTAATCTATCAACTGGTATGTCTAGTTACAGTTATATCTTGGTCAGCTTATAATTTTTCAGCTGACTCTTGTACTTTGAGTTTTATTAAATTTTTAAGTAATTATTTGTTCACTTGTATTTTTCAATTTTCTTTAACCCGCGTCTTGTGCTGATGGCAATTATTATTTTAAAAATTCTTTGTTTCCTTTTAAATTAATGATTGGCATTTCGGAATTTTTTTTCCAAGCTCACAGCATCACAATACACCGTCATTTCTATTAATCACGTTTTATCTTCCTTTTTTTCCGTTTTTTTATTATTTTTATTTTTTTATTTTTATTTTTTTTTGAAGAACAATCCAACCGAATCCTGTGGGTCTGGATTTTAGACATCTTCATGCTGTCATCTTCAGCTTGTCTGTCAAAAAAACTGCACGCCAATCAATTCACCGCCACGTGGATAGGCACCATTGGAGAAAAAAAAAAATCTTTTTAGTCTCTATCAGTCAGATATTGATTTCATTATAACTACTGTCTTGAAGTTTGTTTTTTTTATTTCAGTATTTTTTAAAAAAGAAGAAGAAAGAAATGCAAACCCATGAAAGAAAAGAAAACGATATGAAAGAATAAAAAAGAAAGAAAAAAAGAAAGAATAAAAAAGAAAGAAAAAAAGAAAGAATAAAAAAGAAAGAAAAAAAGAAAGAAAAAAAGAAAGAAAAAAAGAAAGAATAAAAAAGAAAGAAAAAAAGAAAGAAAATCGAAAAAAAGATTCGACAGAATAAATATGAAAGAACATAATGAAATTTTAACCGTAGAAATAATAATCCATTTAACGACAAAAGAAAAGAAGTAATTCCTGCTATACATTTAGAGATCCGTGATAAAATACAAAGAACCTGCAATATTATTGATCCTAAGATGGCACCTCGGCTTCAGTCCCTTTCCTACCGCCGTAACGTAGCTTTCCTGTGACCTTTTCTATACATACTTTCATGTTGTTTTGATGAGCTTTCCTCTTTGGGAGACTATATGAATTTAAGCGCATTACTAGATTGGCGGTTAGGTCTCATCATTTTACAGTTAAAATGGATAAATCTAACCGTAAGTTTTATGTTAGAAAACTTTTCTCTTGAACTTCTCACTTGTGGAAATATCGAAATGTAATATCAATGGTTTTCTTCTGTCTTCTTAATTTCTGTTTTTTTTTTTTTTTTCTCTCTCTCTCTCTTCTTGATAATGTTTTCTTTCCTCATATTATCCCACACTCAGTAAGCCCTTGCATCTTAGCGTCTTCTTTCCTTATTTGGGGGTGAAATGAGTAAAAATAAAAGAAAGTAACTGATCAAGACTCTCCACAACTTCCTGTATCTTAAGTAACCTTTGACTCATAACCACCCCTCTTTGTTTTTGAACCTACTTCCATTCATAAAAAAAAACTCGTTAAATGGGTTACTTAATGTTTCTGCCTCGATTTCAATACATCCTGTGTGTGTTAGATTTACCAGGCCCTCTTTTCTCATTACGTGTCTCTGAAATTTCAGCTTTCTTTTTCTGGTTGCAGGTATTAGTTTCCATGTAGCTCCTATTTTCCTTAAGACTTTATTCGTAATTTCTGGTATTTTTAGCTGGCGTCAGTTCATGTTTCTTTTTCACCTGAGGAAAAGACCAGCCTTCGCATCTGTATCGGAGATTAAATATTAGGCAGCCTTACAAAACTATTTTCTTTCTACTTGTGGCAGGACTCAACCTGTAACCCCCTTAGATCAAATTTATTACCTCATCTTATCACCTCATGATTTAGGCTTGAAAAACAAAAAAAATTGATCTACGATGCTCACTTGTCATTAGAGATCTCAAAACATTTTTTCTAAGAATGTTTTTTTGTCTTTCTTCCATTATCAAACTGAAAAAGCCAAAGAGAACACACATTTACTCCGGTGTCGACACGCGTCTTTGATAAAAAAAAATTCGGTTTTTGTCATCATCTTCATTTTTGTATTGGATAATATAGATCCCACAATTTTAATTCTACATCCCACAATTTTATACATCCCATAATTATACCTCCCACAAACAAGACAAAAAATGTTGTGTTCATCATTTTTCAAAGACAAAATTGTAGTTTTCATCTGAAAATTATTTTTTTTATATTTGTAATGAGAAAAACGTTAGGTTATGTACTGTACAATTTTCAAATTTTTTAATGTAAACAGACGACAAACATCAGAGAAATTAACTAAGTTTTGAAATGCCTAAATATTTTTAAAGAAATACTATTTAATTCCATTAAAACCTAGATATTTTAAACTATCATTATTTGGGGCGTGAAATGAGTAAAAATGAAAGAAAGTAACTGATCAAGTCTCTCCACAGCTTCCTGTATCTTAAGTAACCTTTGACTCATAACCACCCCGCTTTGTTTTTGACCGTCCATCCATTCATAAAAACTCGGCAAATGGTTTACTTAATGTGTCTGCTTCGATTTCGATATATCCTGTGTGTGTTAGATTTTCCAGGCCCTCTTTTCTCATTACGTGTCTCAGAAATTTCAGCTTTCTTTTTCTGGTTGTAAACATTTTTGCAGTATTCGTAATTAATTTTATTAAGAGTTGGCTTCAATTTTTAATATACATAGCTTCAAAATTTTTTAGTTTATGTTCATTATTTTCATGAAAAAGTCTAGATTATTTTCGGCAAGAATTTTCCTACATTGCGACTGGTAACAGGCATGATGTTGTAAATATTGAGAGATATTAGGTACATCATTCAAATGGAAATCAACATTTCGATAGCACAAGAAATTTTTCTCAGAAAAAAACAACAACACAGACATGATGACATTTGGGTAATGTCGAAAGTACTCGGAATACAATTAATCTGAATTAACATGGTAATTTTCTTTCTTCCTTTAATAAGGATACTAAAACACTTGTCCGTGATTACGAGAGGATCCTATTAAAAATTTAGGAGGCAAAACTAAATTATTCCATAAGAAATGTCTTAATGAAAGCATGTTGCTAAAATATACGCAATGCACACACAACCCCCATATATATATATATATATATATATATATATATATATATATATATATATATATATATATATATTATACGTTTTACCAGTTTATGACTGCAATGTACAATTACAAGGAGGATATAAATTCAGGGGAGAACTCAATGTAGACTACAAAGCATTATAATGATAATAAGAAGACGGGAATTTTAAGTAAAGTCTCCGTCATCTTATTTATATATATATATATATATATATATATATATATATATATATATATATATATATTAATAGTATTACTCGGTTGGAAAAAAAAGCACGGATAACACAACTTGTAGATATGTCAAACAAATCGGTACCCAAGGAAAAAATTGGAAATAAAAAAAGGCAGAACTAAAAACATCCGAACAGGGCGAAACAAATCGTCCAGTGCCTTAAGTCTTAAGTCCAAAGAAAAAACCCTAAGCGAATAGTAACGCTAAAACGTAGAGGGCTCAATAGGCTAATGGAGGGGGAAGAAATAAAATAAATCCTGAAGAAACAGGAAAACTTACATAAGTTTCAAGTAAACGGATCTTAATCATAAGCTGACCCTGAAGATTCCTTCAGGTGAAACGTAGGTAGGTTTGCTTGGTTCTTTAGGGTTTATTTTATATATATATATATATATATATATATATATATATATATATATATGTGTGTGTGTGTGTGTGTGTGTGTGTGTGTGTGTGTGTAAATATATATAGAAAATAGGAAAGAACTTGTTAGGTAAATACTAATAATAAGTTCTTTAGTATTTTTGTTATTATGCAAAAAAATAGTGCTCGATACAAAAGTAGAGCATAAATATAATTATTTATTTTAAAATATGTTACCAACGCTACATAAGAGTTCTCATGTTTATATATATATATATATGTATGTATGTTTAAAATAGGATATAGAATCATGAGAAAGTATATAAGAACTTTGATGAATGGGAAACTTTTCATTGAAACTAGATTCGTTTACGAGTTTCGCCTTTCTAGGCTTCATTTAGCCAAAAACGAAAGAAAATATGTGTGTTTGTGTATTTTTGTGTATGATTAAATAATGAACCATAGTACTTTTTCCCTAAGCTGGAATTTCTCGTGATCACAGAAGTAACAAAATAAAAACAAACTGCCAAAATATGCACAATATATATATATATATATGTATATGTTTGTTCTTGTGTGAATAAATTTAGTTTTAATGTATGTGATATTTATGAGTAAGAGTTCTCAATATTAGAGATAACTTGTATGTAAATATGGAAGTGAACAGTGAGGTCAATACCAGACGTCGGCTTCTTTCATTCTAGCCTGAGGAAGCCAAAGAGAGCAGACGCTCTGGGCGAAACGCCTCGTTAATAAATTCCCCAATTAATCATCTTCACTTTTATTTCGGACTCAATATTATATGTCTTACAAAGACACTGAGCAAATGGTTCAAAATCCAAAAAATTTATAACATAAACATGTTATAAAATCACTACAAAAATAGCCATTTTGTTTCAACACCTCCGGTGTCTTATCAAGTGATTATGTTGAATGTAAAATAAATGGTTTTAAAAGTTTCAAATCAATTAACGATCCTTCGCAAGGGGAAAACGTTTGTTACAAAATCTAGAATGACCAATCAAAATACAAGTATAGGACAATTCAAAAAGCCTGACAACGAAGTCATGTTATAATAGCTATTCAGATCTTTAAAGTATCTGCTCTACTTTGTATTGAGCACTCTTTTAAGAATAGTAATTGTTGGTTATTGGAATTCATTCCATGTACACCATGTCATGTTATAATAGCTATTCAGATCTTTAAAGTATCTGATCTACTTTGTATTGAGCACTCCTTTAAAAATAGTAATTGTTTGTTATTGGAATTCATTCCATATATACCAATTATATACTTGGGTATATATATATATATATATATATATATATATATATATATATATATATATATATATATATGTCTGAGTGTGTGTGTGTGTGTGTGCGTTTAATTTTTGAAGGTGGACGAGTTCCGCCAACGCATTTTGTATATATATATATATATATATATATATATATATATGTATATAAATAAAAAGAAAAGAACAGTAAGATATAAAATCCGGTGTTCTTATAGATATTTTATTTTTACAAAATAGTGCTCAATGTAAATTTACAGAGCATTAATATTATAAATTAATTGATTTAAAATATGGTTATTTTCGCTACACAGTTTCAACCATGTTTCAAAAATAGAAGCTAAAACCCTAATTTTATTTTTGCAAATAAATTAAACGACATTAGTTCTATTTCATCTTCAAGCGAATTTTAAAATAACTTTTAAAATTTACCGGGTTTTAAATACACAGCTAAAAATCACGTTTCCATGGTTACAAGAATATTAAGGAAAAATTAGACACGGGGGTGTTCTATTTTTTCCTTATGACAGTATCATTGGAAGTTTTTAGCTACATTTTTGGTAAATTTGAGGATGTATTTTACACTGAAACCTCGCGTGAAGTTGAATGGATGTCGTCTGAATTTAAAAAAAAAAAAAAAAAAAAAAAGGGTTTAACGGTAAAAAATTTTCAACGTCATCTTTTAAAATTAAAGATTTTTTTTTTAAATCAATTAATTTTTAATATTATATATATATATATATATATATATATATATATATATATACAAAGCACCATGCATTAACGCTGAATGAGAAAATTGGCCCATTTTACAGCCCAACTCTCAGCCACAGGAAAAACAGTCCTAAAAAGGCTTCTGTAAACAGAGACTTCATCTGCTTTAGCAAACCTTTCCCTGCGTACGTGGCCAGTCAGTTCCGAATGAACCTCATCGACAGTCAAGCAGGAAACGCATCCTACCCGACCAGCAACTATGGCGTAGGCAAGCCGTCAAGTCATAAAGAGAAAAAAGAAAAAAAAATTAGATCACGTATTGATAATGGGCCTTTTAGTTCGTTTCCGAGATTTCCCATCTGTTTTAGTGCGGCAACTTAACGCCAAAAGGATGGTGAATAGGTTTTCTATCGGGCAGTGAGCACAAAGTAGCAGCAGATCAACAGCGAAGGGCAGACGTTGTCTGTCTTCAGTTTTACATGAAACAGTTGATTAGTATGAACATCAAAAGAAATCGAGTTTGTATATCCATAAAAAGATGGACGTTAAGTTGTCTGACAAAACATGCATTTCATCAACATTGTTAGTTCGTTTTTAGTCATTTCATATCTATCTATCTATCTATCTATCTATCTATCTGCACATAGTAATCCCTTTATCTATCTATCTATCTATCTATCTATCTATCTATCTATCTATCTCAGTCTCTTCTTATCTATCCATCTATCGCAGTCTGTTCGTATCAATCTATTTCAATCTCATCTATCTATCTATCTATCTATCTATCTATCTATCAGTCTGTTTTCGTCTATTCAAATCTATTTCAATCGATTCCAATCTGTTCAGAACAATCTATCTATCTATCTATCTATCTATCTATCTATCTATCTATCTATCTATCTATCACAGTATTTCCTTCTGTGTACATCTCGTTCTGTTTTTCTAAACTCCGAGATACGTATATATAAAGATACACATTGATATACATACTCGCACTAATATGAAAACACATATACAAAACGCATACACCGATCTGTCAGTCTGTCTGTCTCTCTGTCTGTTTCTGTCTCTCTCTCTCTCTCTCTCTCTCTCTCTCTATATATATATATATATATATATATATATATATTTAAGCATATATTTATGCATGGCGATGAAGATTTTTAAAGAATTATCGGAAATCGTCTTTATGATAAAGAAATATGTCAATAAAATTTTTAAAAAATCGCTTGCTTCTACGAAACATGCCAAATAATTGCGTCGCTTAACGACTTCCACAGTTTTTCTTTTACTTTTTTTTGACGCCGAGTGTTTTATGAATATTAGCGAGAGTTCCCTCATTCAAATATTGAACGCGTGACGTTATCTTACTCAACATTACTTTCAACTTTATAAATCATACTTATTGTGTGTGTGTCTGTACGTTTATATATTGGATCGGATTTCCTACATTTTTCAACCGATTTCAACAAAACTTCACAGGACTACATAAAATTACCTTGCGGTGGTTCTGACAGCGCCCAAAATTGGAAAAACACAATTGTTTTTGCACGAAATCAATTTGAAAACACGATTAAGAGGCATCACGAGAATGAAAGGAGGACAACTCATATCGAGTTATACTTATTATAAAACCCAGGTTGATTGTTTGTGTGTGTGTGTGTGTGTTCGTTTATATATGGGATCGGATTTCCTACATTTTTCAACCGATTTCAACCAAACTTCACAGGACTACGTAAAATTACCTTGCGGTTGTTCTGACAGCGCCCAAAATTGGAAAAACACAATTGTTTTTGCACGAAATCAATTTGAAAACACGATTAAGAGGCATCACGAGAATGAAAGGAGGACAACTCATATCGAGTTATACTTATTATAAAACCCAGGTTGATTGTTTGTGTGTGTGTGTGTGTGTTCGTTTATATATGGGATCGGATTTCCTTTATTTTTCAACCGATTTCAACAAAACTTCACTTTTTGGGGGCAGGTAGTGTTTCTTATTGTCTTGCACACTTTTTTCTTTATTTTTACATTCAGAATGCTTTTAAAATTCCATTTACAAGACAATTGTTTATAATAAAATTCTATCCAATCGGTAGACTCATAACGATTGAAAACAATGTTATTGTTTGGGTTTGACCAATTCAAAAAAAAAAAAAAAAAAAAAAACTAATTAAGACATGCGTGTCCGTCAACCTTAAACAATAAACTTTGTCAATTTTATTTTTCAGTCTTTATGATGGTCGATACTTGATCTATCTCTTACTATTACATCCCCGGGCAATGCCGGGCTCTACTGCTAGTAGCTGATAAAATTCAAGAAACGAAACGCGTTGGAATTAAAAATAAATCTTTTTTTATATATATAAGTACCACTTTCCTATTGTTTATTTTATTCAGTTTGTCTTCTCTACACATTTATTCTGAGGAATTTAACGCATATCTCTATCTAATAAATATGGATGTCTGTGTGTCACTTTGGCACATTTTCTAACTTTACTCTTAGAGGTCGTAGCCCAACATATCAAGCCATTTTGGAATGAGGCCGACTCCGGAAGAAAATTAAAAAAGAACATTCCATGCCGGATACTGACCCTCAATCCTGAAATTTTGGTTTGCAAATTTTTCATTCCTGCCATTGCTTCTGGGCGATTTTTACGCGATTTTTGTGACTTTTTCTTTTGTTCGATATCAGTTTTTATAACTTGATAATGATATTTGGAATAATCGAAATTAATTATGAAATCCATGTAATAAAAATAATTGTTTGCATGGAAAGTAAGGACCTACGTACATCAAAATGTCTTTAAATAAAGTGGCAACAGAAGAATTATCTTTGAACTTTTAAAAGACAAGATTAAATATTAATGCAGCGATCAATTTTGAGTTCTTCTGTAGTTTATTGTTGCATATTGCATCTACTCTTCTCTACCTACTGTGATGAAGTCACAAACAAGAGCCTTCCGCTGGACCTAACTTAAATGACACCTGATAGAGCAGCCTTTAAGTTAGTATCTCTCTCTCTCTACATATATATATATATATATATATATATATATATATATAGCATATATATATATATATATATATATATATATATATATATATATATATATATATATATATATATATATCTATCTATCTATCTATATATATATATATATATATATATATATATATATATATATATATATATATATAAAAAGAACGAAGTGTAAGACTTCAGTGTTCAAAGCATTAATTTAAAACAGGGCTCAATAGAAAAGTAGAGCAATAAATATTTATTTATTATGCAGTGTTACATTAGAACATGCACACACCCACTACAAAATTGTACATATTGTTTCAACGTTAAAAATCTTTTTTCAACGTTTCATTGGGGGGAAAATCAAGTAAAAATTAACGCTGAAGCAATATGTACAGTGGGTATGTGCATGTTCTAATGGGACACTACATAATATATATATATATATATATATATATATATATATATATATATATATATATATATATATATATATATGTAAGCAAATATATGAATATAGATCCGACAGTATGAAGAAAAATATACTGAAAAAACAAACAAAAATCCTAATATGCGATTATGCTGTTTTAATGTTTAATGTCAACGTCGGACGTTTCGGTCTAATAGACCATCTTCAGGACATATTCATAAAACATAATTAACATAGACCATATACAATTCAACATGAAAAAGACTATTGATATAAAAGCAATACCAATCCAAACAGATAACAGAAATATTTTCCTTTGTTAGTTTGCACAACCGTTACGTCCTGCCAAAACTTCATAAATAATGGACTATTCCATTTTGATCGCGTGGAAGGAGGGGAAAATCACTTTCTGGTTTCAATGAGAAGATCAAGAAAAGAAGGAAAGAAAGAAGTATTTAACATCGCCTTCCATTCCCAAATAAATAATGAACTCTTCCTTTTTGATCGCCAGGAAAGAGGGGAAATGACACTACTTGATTTCAGTTGCAAAAAGAAAGAAAAAAAAAGAAAGAAATGTTTAATATCTCCTTCCATTCCTTCTTAAATAATAGACGATTCCGTTTTGATCACGTGGGAAGAAAGGAAAATAAAATTTTAGGTTTCAGTTAGAAGAAGAAAGAAAGAAAGGAAGTAAGAAAGAAAAAGAAAAAAAGGAAGGAATTAATATCTCCTGTCATACCTCTTAAACAATAAATAATAGACTATTCCGTTTTTATCACGTGGAAAGAGAAAAAAAGACTACTTGGTTTCAGTGAGAAAATGAAAGAAAGAAAGAAAGAAAGAAAGAAAGAAAGAAAGAAAGAAGAAAAAAAGGAAGGGGTTAGTATTTCCTGTCATACCTCATAAACAATAAATAATAGACTATTCCGTTTTTATCACGTGGAAAGAGGGGAAAAGACACTACTTGGTTTTAGTGAGAAAATCATAGAAAGAAAGAAAGAAAAGAATATAGAAATGTGTAACGTCTGTTTCAGTGAAATGGAAAAATTTCTCAATTTTAAATCGTTCCATTTGTACCCCCTTACTTCTTTTAATAACGTCCAGCATTCATATTTATGATTGTTATTTCAATGTTTGTTAAAGTTGTTAAGCTCAAATATTTAACGACACGATAGGGGAATTTCTACGGATATTTTATTGTCCGAGAACTCGCCATGAGACTGTTCAATCATTGACTTAAGAATTAAGACTCATCAGAAAATTCAAATAGTAAAACTGTGATATTTTCACGGCTGGAAATTAAAACTAATTATTATTATTATTATTATTATAAATTCCCTGATGCTACAACAAGTATGAGCCTCAAGTCCTATGCAAATCTTAACACAATTTACGGAGAACTAAGACCAATCGCTCTTAAGCTTAAACAAAAACGATTACGGTTTGCCAGCCACTGCCCCCGAGCGGACAGGGAAATCGTCTCATCTTTACTCCTATGGCGTCCTTCTGGAAGTGTCTTCTCACGAAAATTGATTTCCCCAGAAACCATATCTCGGGACTCAGAGTTGGACAATGGGAATCTTGGGACAGCAATGCAGAACCGAACAGTGCGAAAAGCGATTATCAATAGAGTTCAGACCAACCATCGGGAAGTCGAAGGATGATGATGATGACGATGGCTGTCATGGCTTCTGAACTTAACTGATCGTAGGTGTCACAATGAACTTGTCATTTCTGGGTGAATTAAGATCGGCTATGGCGAACATCTAGTTCAATAACACAGATTTACTTGTCAGTTAACAGACCATGCACAGTTAGACGTCTTCTCTAGAAGTTGACGAACTTTACATATCTGCTCAAGAGCTGGAATAGAGTGGGGAGAATCACGGCTAGACATCTTTATTCTTTTAAAGTCTGAAAGCAGTGTCATGCGAGGTGACTTGAGTATCATTATCTTTTTTTTTTTACAGTTATGCCCATCCTGTACAAGAGCCGAGAGCCACTCAAGGTAGATGCTTACAGAGTAAGATGCACAGTTTTAGGCGGATATATCAGGAACATAACGGTTAATCCAAGACTTGAACCGGTTAAGATTGTTGTGATCGGGGAAGCATCCTCTTGGGAGTTCATTACACAGAGCAGCGGATTGCAGGAAGAAGTTGCTCGGGTGGAACTTACCGATGAAATACGGAAACAATGAGGGTTGTTTGGTACAATGTGAGTGGCATGGTGGGTCCTAGCCATGAAGGTTAGATCTGGCGAAACTATACCATGTAGTTCGTCTGAGCACTTTCCATGGAAGCAGCGTTAGAGCAGTGAAATTCTTGCCACATGCCGTCTGTGAGAGAGCGGTTGCAGGGTAGAAAATAATTTGTCACCCACAAGGAGGCGGATCCTTTCATTTTGATTGGTGATAAGCAATGATGGAATGTCAATAGATTTGTTTTCGAGGCATTTTATCCCAATGAGATGCTAAAGTAGTACTCCATTGATCTGGCTCTTGTAAAGGTTGTCTAAAAGGGTAGATAGACACCGGCCCGGTACAGTAGGTGTTGCGAAACACTGCCTATCTCGCGACACAAATCCAAACAGGGATCGGAAAGCTATGTGAGAAGAAGAGAGTTCACGGGACGATTCTGTAGGTCCGGTCCGGTACAGTAGGTGTTGCGAAACACTGCCTATCTCGCGACCCAAATCCAAATAGGGATCGGTAAGCTATGTGAGAAGAAGAGAGCTCACGGGACGATTCTGTAGGTCCGGTCCGGTACAGTAGGTATTGCGAAACACTGCCTATCTCGCGACCCAAATCCAAATAGGGATCGGTAAGTTATGTGAGAAGAAGAGAGCTCACGGGACAATTCTGTAGGTCCGGTCCGGTACAGTAGGTGTTGCGAAACACTGCCTATCTCGCGACCCAAATCCAAATAGCGATCGGTAAGCTATGTGAGAAGAAGAGAGCTCGCGGGACGATTCTGTTCTCATAAGTCCCCACCCCTCACCAAGGAAAAGTAAAGAAGGGAGTAAAGGCAGGCCTTAAGTAACAAGTTGGTAGACTTGCGCATCCCACTCATTCCGGTAAAAAGATTACAAAAAAAGACAACAAAAAAAAAAAAAACAGAGCTCAGAGCGGCCTCGATTTGAAAAACCAGCATGGCAAACACTCCGCTTCCCGTGTCTGACCGCAACCCACAAATACGCAGGTAATTTCACTTATTTTCCCAGAAAGTAAAAGATTGCACGAGGAGTCAGGTACTTACTGGACCGGCGCAGGTAACCAACCATGCTTCTAGTAACTTTAGTACGAATATGTACGAGTTCCAGGGGAGGTTTGGGTTAAGTTTAAGGCTCAATAGTCGTTCAGTAGTACCGAGGGCCCAACTACAACTGGAATTATTGATCTCCTCATGTGCCACATTTTTTAGAGTTCCACTTCAAGATAATTAGGTTTCTTGTAGTAATTGTAAAATTGTAGCTTAGGACATTTATGTAAACCTAATTCCATTTCAATATCATCATTGATACATTTTACACAGATAAAACCCTTCATAAGATGTGAACGGTACTTTTAAGTAGATTATCTTTTTTGTATTTCCTTAAGGCATGAGCTCCCAGGATACATGAGGGAATATCCATCCATCGTGATTGGTGATAGTTCAGGGCCAGATCCTCAATGATGAAATGTCAATAGATTGTCAGGTTCTTATTGACGATTATGGAAAGTTACTAGTTTGCTTTTCAGGACATTGAATATAACCAATCAATTTTTATCTAGGTACTTTAAGAGTCATCAGTCACGGACCGTCTGGGCGAACTTATCAAACCTGAAAGTATCTCTAACGAGTTTATCGCTGCAAGTTTATTGGCTGTGCTGCATGTGCTTGCTATACCCTTATCAGAATGGGTGTCATCATTACTAAATTGGATTTCTATACAAAGAATACCCGCTCGGCCCGGTGGCTAGGATCAAAGTGTAGTATCTGCGCTTTGTGAGCTGCCGGGTCGGGTGTTCGTCGAACTCTCTGCTTGCAGAGAGGAACCCGAACAAGCTCCGCCGAAGGGTAGGGTTTCGTTCGGGGAGGTTGACGGAACTGGCCCGCCTCGGCGGGTTTGGATGGTTATTTATTTTTGGCTGGGCCTACGGGCTCAGAGATACCCACATTAAAAAGGCCTTGTGCCACATTCGATCCCCGTGGGTGGATTGATAAATACCATCTAAATTGGGATTCGTATATCTGTCCCAGTGATATGCGGGTGGTGTAATAGATATCGGCTCGAACCGAGTTCGAAGTCCAGTCGGGTTCCTTGCATTCACTTACGCGCAAATCTCATAAGAAAACGTATGAATCTATTTCCTCCCCCCAGTTATGGATTAAATACGCGTTATGATTCATTGTTATTCTAAAAAAAGAATGGAAAAATCGCTCGCAATATAAATACTTATTCTTACAATCTAAAATATGTTTCGACTTACAAAATAAATAAAATTTAAATAAAAAAAAGGGATGATAAATTACTGAGCAAGCGTATATTTATCAAACGACATTGTGGTCTTAATGGTCTCACATATTAATAATTATTATCTTATTTCATTTGATTTCTGGTGTATATGCATTTATCTCAGGGTCCCAACCAGAGACCAAAGGTCAGAAATGGCATCATAGGATTTTCTACTGAGCATTTTTTTGTAAAAAGAAATAGACCCAACCAAAAATCACAAAAATTTTACACAGATAAAGTCCTTTATAAGATGTGAACGGTACTTTTGAGTACATTAACTTTTTGTATTTCCTTAAGGCATGGGCTTCCAGGAATCCCTTTAATGGATCTATCGGAACCTTTTCTAATAATACCGACGGCCCAACTCCAACTGGAATTATTGATGTCCTCATGTGGTACATTTTTTAGAGTTCCACTTCAAGATCCTTGTATTGTGAAAGACTTTTCACGGACTGCCATATCAATAGGAAGGCACATTCAGTTCTTGTGGTCTTTGATTACGATGTCTGGGAGATTTGTTTTGATTCTTCTGTATGTGTGAATTGTCAAGTCCGATAAAATTGTTACAGATCCTGTGTATGTAACTGGGTCTGGATAATGTTCATACCAATTTCTTTCAGTTTCCTTCTTGTAAAATTTTCATATTTTCCAGTGCCGATATTGACCCACTCTGTCCTGCTGATTTTTATATTCTGTGAGTGCTTATGCCGTGCAACCTGATACAAAATAGTCAATTGTTTTTAGATATTTATTACAGAATCTGCATTTCAGGTTAACAGAATGATTTTTATTTGTTTTATTATTATTACCATCATCATTATATTTTGATTTCTACTTTGGTCACAGTACCTACTAAGTCTACGGGGAAACCTAAGGCAGGTAATGGTGTACTTCTTTGTCTACATGTCTTTTTTAACTCCCATAACATTGCTAGCGTTACATGGACGAATTTCTTAATGTGTGGGCTTAAATTATCAAGTCAATTTTTGTATCTCTCTTGAGCTGGAATTTCTAGGGATTTTTTTAATCGGTTGTTGTGTTCCTTTTTTATCATTCCAAGCGCACCTACTATGACTGGTACTATTCTTGTTTTCAATTTCCACTTTTTTTCTATTTCGATTTCCAGGTCTTTATACTTTGATAGTTTTTAAAATTCCTTTGTTGCTATGTTACAATCCGCTGAGCAAGACATATGAATTTGTAGGCCTTTTTTTTTCTCTTTTCGGCTTTTCGGCCTATTTGCTTAAATCTTCCTGTCTGTAAAGATGGTGTAATCCCATAGAATTGTGAGGTCTCCTATTTCTGTAACCGGTGTTGGCTGGTGTTCATAGCAGTGTTTGTTAACATCTTTTTCAAAGTGTTTGCACATGAAAATATTGCCCCACTCTGAGGATTTTTAAATTCATTTGGCGCAAGTACAGAACTTCCTGAGATTAGATGCTCTATAGGTTTCTGATATTTGTCGCAAAACCTACATTTTGGATCTACACTATTATGTATATTTACTGAAAGTTTCTAGTGAAAACACTCCGGTCTGGTGCTACAAAAATAAAGCCTTTTGTTTAAGCCTTTAATCCAGATGCTCGTAACCGTCGATGAGTATTAACTTTATCAACATCGGCTTTATTAGCCTCGTTCTGGATATTGGCCATGCAGAAGGTTGTCTTGCTAGCGTTTTTTCATCTGTTCAAGATCATGGTCCTTGGCTTTCTTTTACATAGTTTTTGCTGCAACAATTTGTTCTTGCGTTTTGTTATGGTCTTCTACAGAATCCACTAAATACATTAAGAATTGGACAAAGTCCGACAATTTATTAAAATCATTTTTATGTTTAACATTCTTTTTATAGATACAAGTATTTAAGTAAATGCTCTGTTTTATAATAAACAGTATTAAATAACATTTACCGGCCTGAATGTCCGAGAAATTTTCATAGAAAATATAATATAATATAAGCAGTAAATTCGACCTTGCCTACCGAACGCTCCTTTGTGGCCGAGACGGTTAAATACTTGTATCTATAAAAAGAATGTTAAACATAAAAATGTCTTTAATAAATCCACTAAATGTAAATCTCGTTTGTATTTACAACCTTCCTTCTTTTATGATTTAATATTTTTTTCTGTCTGTTTTTTTTCTTCTTTTTTTGTCTCATCCAGCATTTTTTTGTTTCCATGTATGTTAGTACGCCAATAATTGTTGTCTTCTATGACACTTCGAGTTGAATAAGACCTCTTCCAAATTCTTTACGGGTTATGTATAGACGGTCTGCATCAGTCTTTGGATGATGCATGTTATGCTTAGAAAGAAGCTTTCTTGGCTTAGAATCTATTTCTCTGATATAATTTAGAGTCCAGTTCAAGATGTTGAAACTATATTGCACCACTGGCACCGTTATGTTCTGGGAATTTAATTCAGTCCCCAGTGAGAGTCGCATTATTGTTTTCATTATATGGTAAATTCCTCCACTGTCATTTACACCGAGGTACTTCTAAGCTTCTTCTTGCTCGAAATCTTTGATTATTACCCTAGGATCTAAGCTAATAGAAGAGGTTTGTTGTCGTGATCTTCGTAAAATTGTGGCATTAGAACATGTATTCAAACCTAATTGCATTCTAATATCATCCCTGAAACATTTTACTCTTTCAGGAAACTTTCAAGCTCACTCTCAATCCTAGGATACAACTTTAAATCATCCATATAAAATAGATGGCTTATTTTCTTTTGAGATATCTTCTAGCCATATCCCTTCCTGTTAAGTTCGCTGGTTAATGTTATTAGGGATATCCAAAGTTTTAAAGAAGACAAAGATTCACACTGAAATATTCCTCTGTTGATGTTTATTTCTCCAGACTTATAGATTCCATTTTGTATTATTGAGGTGAAGTGGTGTTTTCCATATCGACATACTTTCCATATCGACGTGTGATACCATGTATATATTTAAAGACTTTAAGGTCCAGTAATAATAATAATAATAATAATAATAATAATAATAATAATATTTATTATTATTATTATTATTATTATTATTTTCTTTGATTTCTGGCGTTTACACATTTCTTTCCGAGTCTCGCCCAGGGACCTAAGATTAGAAATGGCAGCATGACACTTTCCACTGACAAAAAAAAAAAAAAAAAAATTACATAGATAAAGCCCTTCGTAAAGTGTGGGCTGTACTTGTCAGAACATTTTTTTGTATCTCCTTGAGGCATGGACTTCCAGGAATCCCTTCAATTAGACTACTGCAATCTTTTCCAACCAGTCCTAGGGCTCTAACTACAATAGGGATTGTTGATGTTCCCATATGCCACATTTTCGAGATTTCTGTTTCAAGGTCCTTGTATTTTGACAGCTTTTTATTATTATTATTATTATTATTATTATTATTATTATTATTATTATTTAATTTCTCTTTCGTCTCGTTTCCATTTCGAGGAGAACCATTTCTTCAGAATCCAAGTTATTGTCAGATGTCAAAATCATTACAGCGGAAATGAATCATTATCGACTCACACAAAAGACCATAATGTTGTCCGCTATCTCCGACGTTTCCATCTCACAGTCAACTCCAGCAATTTCTGCTATTCTCCGTAGATCGAATGTATCTCGCATTCTATGCTACAATCATGGTCTGTAATCTCTCCGAAGACTTCACAAAGATGATATTAAATCACCGAGTGACAGTCTACGCGTATTATGCACAGGTAAAATCGAAGTGTCTTTGCTTGGATAAAAAATCATCGATGTAATTAAAGGACAATGTGGAAACGAGAGTACCTTCTGCGAAACTTACAAAGATTCCAATAAATTATTGTTCTTTGAAATTCTTGGATGAGATGTTATTGTTATTTATACGATATATATTTGGACTATTGCACTCATGTTTGTCGTTGTTGTCACAACATTTTGGCTGCTGTACTCTCGGGCAGTGGTTGTGAGTTCAATCCCTGGGTCGGGCAGTGTGTACTAGAACTAAGGGGAAAACGGGCGAGCAATACCTGAATAGTACTAAATAAGAATAAGAACTAAACAAGATATTGTTAGACATGGACAGCGGAACAAGAACAGTCTCTCCCCAGTCAAGAATCTTCTGTAGGCTGGCCAGGTCAATATAAACCTGAGGAACGCCGGAGGGCATAGCGGCCGAAACGTTATTGTATGTGGACAATAACTTCTTCTTCATTATTATTATTATTATTATTATTATTATTATTATTATTATTTCCTTTGATTTCTATTGTATAAACATTTCCTTCTGTGTGCCAACCAGAGCTTTAAGGCCAGAAATGGCTTCATAATATTTTCCACTGATCATTTTCGTAAAAAATAAAATAAGTTCGCTCACATTTTACATAGATAAAGCTCTTAGTAATCTTCGTAATGTGTGAGCTGTACTTACAATATTTTGTATTTCTTTAAGGCATGGGCTACCAGGAATCCCTTCAATGAGTCTATCTGAACCTTTTAAAAAAAAAACTATGATCACATACATTTTACATAGTTAAATCTCTTCGTAATGTGTGAGCCGTACTTGTGAGTATAATATTTTTTATTTCTTTAAGGCATGGGCTGCTACGTATCCCTTCAATGAGTCTATCTGTACCTTTTCAAAAAACTAAAATCACACACATTTTACATAAATAATACTCTTCTTAATGTGTCAGCTGTACTTATGAGTATAATATTTTGTATTTCTCTAAGGCATTGGCTGCCAAGTATCCCTTCAATAAGTCTATCTGTACCTTTTCAAAAAACTAAGATCACATACATTTTACATAGATAAATCTCTTCGTCATGTGTGAGCCGTACTTGTGAGTACAATATATTGTATTTCTTTTTAAGGCACGGAGTACCAGGAATTTCAATGTGTCTACTGGAACATTTTCCAATAGATACAAGGGCTCCAAATACACTGGAATTATTGATGTCCTCAGATAATTCAAGATCATTGTATTTTGATAGTTTTTTGAAGATCTTCAATGATACATTACAATCTGCAGGAATTGCCATGTCAATCAAAAAACATTCGATTTTTGCCGTCTTTGTTCCCGATGCCTGGGAGATTAGCTTTGATTATTCGGTCTGTATGTCTTGTAAAATCCCATAAAATTGTTACAGGTCCCATCTCTGTAACCGGCTCTTGGTGATGTCCCGTAAAAATTGAAGATTTTTCACTGCAGATATTGGCCTACACTATCATTTACCTCTGAACTACTATACGATATTTTGACTAGCAAACTCCAATAAAAAGCTGCTAGTAAACATGGTCTTCGTCAAAGAAAAAGAAATTCAAGGAAAGTGAACATCAAAATAAAGACATACGTATTCTAAAAGGAAAGTGTATTTTAAAGATGGAGGTTCTACACTTGAACATATAATACTCTTCCAGTCACCATGAGGGGAACATCAGCTCACAGAAATGTGAGTCGCGAAGTGGGTTACAAAGTGTGCCGCACGCATTGTCATACTAACTACAATATTCACTATTATTGTATTATGAATTTATGTTACTAATCATTTTATTCACTAATCTCTTGTTTCAATGGTTTTCCAGACACCATTATTAACCAGAACAATAAGTTTATAGAAGTATTATAACAATTACAATAGAAATTACATTGATTATATTTAGCTGCCAATCTAGTGCAAGACCAAAATTTAAGAAATCAAGTTATCAAAGATAAAAACTTATAAGAATAATCGCCATCAAAATATTTATAGAAAAGTGTTGAAACTTGACTAATGCATGGAATAATAATGCAACACAAAATGTACTTAGAAAAAAATGTATTGTAACAAGAAATATTTACATATAGTCTTTTGTATATTCCTGGTAAGACCGTTCCTGGAGAATGTGTTGACTGAGTCGCAGTCGGGCAGAGTCTCTGGTTGAATCCCTTGATTCCTCCCTCTCTTCCCGGTACCAACCATATTTATATGGTCGGTACTTCACTATGCAATTTAGGTGGATCCTACCACAACAAAAAGGCACAGTGAAGCAACGTTACAGAGGCGAAAAAACCAGATAACATCGCAGGTCCTTTGGCTTGTTTTCGTCCTATAATCGCAAAGTCGTGCCTCCTCACTATCAAGATGAGTAATGGCTTGAGAATAGCAAGTGCTGTAAGCCTGGATGTGGGGCGATGCTATGCATAACGGCTCTGGGGGGTGAAATAGGTACAGCAGAGTTCTAATTCCAGTCGAGTTCGTTACACTCCTTTAGGTGCAAATAATCTTGGCAAATGTATAAATTCATGTCTTATCGCCCAGCTGTGGGAAGATAGCAGAACAGTCTGGACACTATAGACTTGGTTGGCAACCAATCTAGGAGAACGAAAACTCAAACTAACCTGGAGAAGGTTAGTGTTGTGGATTCCGAGATGAAATTCGGTCTCCAATGAATGACAAACGCAAGAATTAAATATAAGAAATTAAATGTATTTACACAATATATATATATAGTCTCGAAGTAGGGCTTCCTTAGAGTCTACGTGCTTGTAACTGACTTCTACAAGCGGTTACCTCACACTATTACTCTACCTCCAACTCAATCACAATCTCTGCTCACTCTCCCAATCTCTCTATCAATCTCCATCTCCGTATATTCTGACTGACTGTTGCTATTGAACGGCAGCAGTCCAAGTAACACTTTGGTCGAGTCCACTTGTATCAAAAAGGGGAGGACCCCATGACAGTGAGCAAAGAACAGACGGACTTCAAATAGAAGGTAATGGCCAACATACAACTGGGAGATGGAGAACTTCTATTAAAAAAAAGCCTGCGATATGTGGCACACAGAGTATCAGTATAGGTTTCATTTGGTTTGGTTTGTTTTACGACATGTCAACCTCAAGTGGTTATTTAATTCCGACAAGATTTTTTTTATTGCTGGTCATATTTTTTCCAAAAATGTATTGTCGCTAATATATATATATATTTTAATCTATTGTTGGTAATAATTTTTTTCTTCAAAAATCTCTTGCTGGTAATAATCTTTTACCAATATGTATTGCTAGTATTAAAACCTATTTTACACTTTCACAGCGTTTCGACCCCAGCTCGGAGGTCAACCACTTGCCTTAAGCCGGCACCTCAACAGGTGATACCTCTCCGGGTGAGGATGAACCTGGAAACACCAGCAATTAAGAGATGGCTTCACGCTCCCCACAACCTCTTGATCAGAGGCGTTGCTGTTGAATATAGTTTATCGTCTTACCCAGGACGCGGATGTATTTTATCGTCATATCCAGGGCGGCCACTAGGACAATGGTACTTTGTGGGAGAGAGTGTGTATTGCAGCGCGCAGGCAGTTGATCACTTTAAACAATTGTCCAGTAAAACTTAGAATTTACTAAACCATCATCTGTCCATATTTATATACACATATATATTCAATAGATCAATAAAAGTTCCATTGACATATCTGATTGGACAAATCAAATCTAAACGCTCAGCCCGGCCAGATGTTTGATATATCTACCCATACATACACAGGAATATACAGGGTGTATCAAAAATACTTTACAAAATTTAGGGGCGGTTTCCTCATATCAGAACAAGTACAAATAACTATATATCCGAAAATCATTCGTTTTTGATTTATTAAGTTAAAAAGAAAGTTAAAGATACATTGTGATGTGTTGACATGTAGACTAGTTTACATTTGTCATTCGTGTACATTTGTGGTTATTCTGTTCTCAACGATTAACGTGTGTAGTAGTGGGTTAAATGAAAAGTACTCCGTTTCACAATGTTCATATTGTGAGCATATATTTTTTTTACATACGGTCGCGTGAATGGTAATGGACGCGCGGGTGCACGGCTGTATTGCGTTTTTAGACCGAAGGCCGCCGATTTATCCAACCTTTGCTGCTGTTTATCGTCTCGTTGCTGAGACAGAATCCGTGGCATCACTAATTATGAACCGAGAAAGACCGAGAACCGCTTGCGCTTGTAACGCCTGACCACGAAGAACCATGTAGCAGAACACGTCAAACGGTCCTATCATGTCGTGCATCTGATAGTACCCCATGGAGTTTACTTCAAGAGCAGGTCCTGTATCCGTACCAGTTGTAACATGTGCAGAGTCTTTCGCTCTCTGATCATTCTTCTTAGGAGAACTTTTGCCGCTGGTTTTATTGCACAAACTGCCGATCCGATGTTTGTTTTTTCAGTCATGTTTACGGATGAGGCAACATTTGGAATAGATGGAATAACACATTTACGCAACCAGCATTTGTGGGCGGATCGGAATCCCCATTATACAATACCGGCTAGAGACCAGCATCAATTTACATTTAATGTGTGGGCTGGAATTGTAGATAGGTCTATATGTCCTCCCAGCATGTCATACAGGAGCTGCCTACAGGGACTTTATTCGGACCATATTTTCAGACCTGCTAGAGGAAGTACACCTGCTAAAACGAAGATGTATATTTAGGCTTCAGCACATTTTGGTCACATTGTTAGCGATGCATTGGCTGATATCTATCATGAAAGATGGATACTTAGTGAAAGACCGATTCCATGGCCTGCACTTTCCTCCAACCTCAGTTCTTTAGATCTGTAGAACCACCTAAAACAATTGGTTTATGAAGCAGGCATTAATAATGCAGAGACACTTCATCAACGTGTCATGAGGGCATGCGCAACCATTCGACACCGCGTGGGAGTATTTGAAAGGGCCCGCCAGTCAATGATCCGACAGGTGCAAGCGTGTGTAGCACCAAGCGAAGGACATTTTTTGGTGTGTTCAGATACAACGATGGATTTTGGACATTTTATATGGACATTTTTACCTTATTTTTCGTGTCATGAACCCGCCCCAAAGTATTTTTGATATACCATATATATATATATATATATATATATATATATATATATATATATATATATATATATATATAATTAAGTTATGAAGAATTTGGTAAACCGAATTGGTAATTCCAAGGAGGATGAAATACTGAGAGTTCAATGTGAATAACGAGCTAATATTTAATGAAAAACAGACCACTTTAAGGTACCATTACAATAATTTATTTCACCAAAATCCTTTGTAAAGGATTTCGGATCATCAGGTAACACTTTAACCGCCACCTTCACCCTCCATGTTTAATTACAAAAATTACACTACCCATCAATTTCCATCAAGTGTTACCTGATGATCCGAAATCCTTTAAAAAAAGTATTATGGTGAAATGAAATATTGTAATGGTACCTTAAAGTGTCTGTTTTTCATATATATATATATATATATATATATATATATATATATATATATATATATATATATATACATAATCTTGAGTATGAAGATAAAATACATTCAGGAGCAAGGTCTCTGATAGGGAGATTGGTGGATTTGAGGAGTGTGGAACCACCTCTTATTTTCTGCTGTTCCCAGGTCCACCCTGACCCAGGGTAGTAGCATATGTTAGGACCCTAACTATAGGTAAATAGTAAAACTTCAAACAAAAAAAATCAACACATAAGAAAAACATTAAAAATACATTTTGGGGGGAAATAAAGAGTACTACATTTTTATAAATAAATTATTAACAATAATAAATTTGATAGTAAGATTACCAGCAAGACAAAAATAACCTACAATATAATTTACAGTAGATTAGCCGACAATACATTTTATAATAATGTGACCAACAATATACTTTATTAGTAAAATGTGGAACAATACATTTTATAGCAAAATGACCAACAATACAACAGATTATTTATCTTTCAAAAAAGTGTAATAATATTTAAATAGACGTTACATCGGATTTTCTCCACCTTCAAAATGTGGGAGATATTTCTGCTGAACTCTACTATAAGAAGGCCTACTATATGTGCGACATATATATATATATATATATATATATATATATATATATATATATAACACATATAAATATATATATATATATAAAACACACATATACACACACACATATATATATATATATATATATACAAACACATACACACATACATATATACACACACACACACAGATATATATATGAGTGTAATAATATTTAAATAGAAGTCACATTGGACTTTTCTCCACCTTCAAAATGTAGGAGGCATTTCTGCTGAACCCTACTATAAGAAGTCCTACTATATGTGCGACATATATATATATATATATATATATATATATATATATATATATATATATATATATATATATATAAACATACACACATATATATATATACACACATTATACACACATATACATATATACACACAGATATATATACACGCATGCACATACATACACACACATATATATATATAAATGTATATGTGTACTTAGTAAATATCTAAGCAGTACAAAATAAACACGGTTTGATTTCATTACATAATATGTAATATTTTTAAAAGTACATGTAAGTTAGCTGTGTATTTGTGTAAACACATGTTTACTTCCACATGGAAAATTTTCTATTTCGTTTGACGCAAGGCAAATAATGTGGCCCCTATTTGATGTTTGAACTCACTACTGCGGAGGGGTTCCATATTTACAGATATAAATGCAAATACCTGCTATACCTTTCTGATTCTCTTCATATATATCTATCTAACTAGCTAGCTATGTCTACTCTTTCAAATACTTCTCTGTATCTACACTTTCATATATCTCTATCTCTTCCGTTTCATATCTATCTCATTCTTTTCCTTCCTTCCTATCTCTCTCTCTCTCTCTCTCTCTCTCTCTATCTATCTATCTATCTATCTAAAACTTTTCATATCTCAATCTCATCCATGCCATATCTATCTCGACCATATCATACATATGTCTCATCTATCTTAGCTTTTGAAATCTATCTATCTATCTATCTATCTATCTATCTATCTATCTATCTCTCTCTCTCTCTCTCTCTATATATATATATATATATATATATATATATATATATACCTTTTCATACCTCACTCTCATTCATGCTATATCTATCTAAACTTTCTCATATCTATCTATCTATCTATCTATCTATCTATCTATCTATCTATCTAAACCTTTTCATACCTCACTCTCATTCATGCTATATCTATCTAAACTTTCTCATATCTATCTATCTATCTATCTATCTATCTATCTATCTATCTATCTATCTATCTATCTATCATATATATATATATATATATATATATATATATATAACTTTTCATACCTCACTCTCATCTATGCTATATCTATCTAAACTTTCTCATACATATCTATCTATCTCTCTCTCTCTCTCTCTATATATATATATATATATATATATATATACCTTTTCATACCTCACTCTCATCCATGCTATATCTATCTAAACTTTCTCATACATATCTATCTATCTCTCTCTCTCTCTCTCTCTCTCTCTCTATATATATATATATATATATATATATATATATATACCTTTTCATACCTCACTCTCATCCATGCTATATCTATCTAAACTTTCTCATACATATCTATCTATGTATCTCTTTTTTCTATCTGTCTATCTATCTTGCACGTTTTTATTTATCTATCGAACAGTTAAATCTCTTTAGGTTTCGTTTCCATCCTAATTACTTTTAAGTACATCATTTGCTTCGTATTAGATTTCCAAAACTTAGGCCCTGACAAATATTTCAAAAATTTCATACCTTCCCACTCGCAATACTGCCACTTCTCACGATTCACTCATATTAATACTACTACTACTATTTTTTTTAGCCACAGCACATTCATCTCCCTTTAATAATAATAATTACCTAAAAGGAAAACATAAGTAAAAAGAAATGGAATTAATAATAATAATAATAATAATAATAATGATAATAATAATGAGAATGCTGGTCTACGTACCAGTCATATCCGGTCAGCAAAGGAGTGGTAAAGGTCATAGGCCGTAGACCTCGGTTCTGGGAACAAGTCTTGGAGTGTCTGAATGTAACGTTATCAACGCGATCCATTACCAGCGAGAGCTGACGCTCTCCCGAACAACCGAATATTTCGTCATCGACAGCAGACACATCAGCAAATAAAATATGCTTGATTAAGCCACAGAAGTTTCTTATATATATATATATATATATATATATATATATATATATATATATATATATATATGGAAATAAGTGATTAGTCGATATAATCGTAAGTCCGATAGAAGATAGTTGAAACTGCAATTCCTGGCTTTGGAATAAATTCCTTCAGGTAATTTTGAGTTAGGTTTTCAGTGGTGGTGATTTGTCAAAATATCAACACAAACACATTCACACGAACTTAAAATTTATATCTATATGATGGTTGTATTATATACATGTATTTTTTTTTCTTTTAGGTCTGGTATGAAGTGTAGAAAGGCAGAAAAATTGACGGAAGAGAAGTACGGAGAATTGTGGGGGAAAGGAAGCTATGTATCTATTAGATTTGACTGGAAACTTTAAAACAGTGAGATAGATAGAGAGAGAGAGAGAGAGCTGGCTAAAGTCTAACATACTTATGTCAGATTATATATATATATATATATATATATATATATATATATTCGAACATTCAGCAAATCTGAACAGCTTAATTAACCTGTCATCTCTTTCCTGTTAGCCATTGTAACTTTGTTTTTTTACTGAACATTTCTAGCATCTACTGATATGACTTCAATTAAGAATTACATTTTCTTTGACTTTTCTTTCATTGATGAAGGCACTGGGTTTCCAGAGCTTTTGGATAGTATCACACACACACGCGGATATATAAAAGCTGATCATAATTTCGATTTTAATTCTGTGAAGATTTTAAAATATTTTCATAATAAAAATCTTAGGCGGATTTATGAAGCAGGCATAATATCTATCTCACGCACGGTGAACACTAGACCTGGCTTCTTTAATATTTCCCCTTTTTTCTAGCAAGATTAATGCTCGACAAACGTACATATAAGTTTCAGATCAAAATAAAATTATTTTCGTTTTTCATTCAAAATACTCAAATTTTAGGAATACGTTTTCACAACGTCGCCCACGTGACGACGACGTGATCATATTTAAACGGAACGCTGATCTTATAAAAGATTTCAGTTATCTGTTTGGATTGGTATTGCTTTTATGTCCATCGTCTTTTTCATGTTGAATTGTATACGGTCTATGTTAATTATGTTTTATGAATATGTCCTGAAGATGGTCTATTAGACCGAAACGTCCGACGTTGACATTAAACATTAAAACAGCATAATCGCATATTAGGATTTTTGTTTGTTTTTTCAGTATATTTTTCTTCATATATATATATATATATATATATATATATGCAGAGAGACAGAGAGAGAGAGAGAGAGAGAGAGAGAGAGAGAGAGAGACGAGGCACGGAGGAGTAATGGATATTGCCGAGTTCGAATCCAGTCGAATCCATTACATTACGTGTTTATAGCATTGGGAAAGATATAAATCTTCTTCTTCCTCCAGTTATAGGAAAATAGCAGGACAGACTGGGTTCTATAGCCTTGGATGGCAACTGGCCTAGGAAGACGGAAGAAAGACAGGTCTGAATTCAAAACCTGCGGAGGGTCGGGGGTGGGCTTGTGGCGCGTAGTGCACCAGGGTCTCTGTATCCGGCCCTTACAAAAGGGTGGTTGATTCTGCACAGAGCCTTCAGCACTATAAACAAATCATATGTGCATATAATACTCTCTCTCTATATATCTCTCTCTCACACACACACACACACACACACACTCATATACACACACACGGATATATATATATATATATATATATATATATATATGATGCAGTCTACAGGTGCTGAGTATGAACTCACCGTTACACAATTTGAATTATAATATAATTGGTTATCAAATTGTTGTCGCAGTTCTATATTGTGCAGGGATACAGATTGTGAATTTTAAAATTACAAAATAATGTTTGGTA
>CAHIKZ030004198.1:770000-775000 GCA_903632075.3 Acanthosepion pharaonis
AGGACCATCCACAGTTTGAAGGTCCGAATACAACGACCTGGTGCACAAAGGTATATATATATATATATATATATATATATATATATATATATATATATATGAGAAAGTTTTTTTTTTCGCTAACCTCTTGGCAGTGTTTGTATCGTGCTTACGTCGAAGTTTTGTGGTCATATAGATGTGACTACTCGTCAGAGCAGGAGTTGGACTCTCTCCGAGGATGAACGCTCTACCACAAAACCTGCTTGCTTTAAATGGCTTCCTATCAGCAAATCACTGAAAAACCAACAATTTTGGTTCTCAAATTATCTCTTTCTTCTTTCTTTCTTTCTTTCTCTCTCATATATATATATATATATATATATATATATATATATATATATATATATATATATATTTATTTATATATATATTATTGTTATACGTTGTTTATATAGACACAAATATTTCAGTAAATGCTCTTTTTACAATAAGCAGTATTAACAATATTTATCGGCCTTTAATAAAATATTTTTGACTATATGAATAACGAATAACAATAAATATATTAAAATAATTGTCGCATCTTCGGAAAATAACTTTTTGGTCCATTTCATAATATTATATATATATATATATATATATATATATATATATATATATATATATATATATTGGACTCTCCCGTCGTATTCGATGTATGAGGGTCAGCAACTCTGTTCCTTGGAACCGACAGAAGACATCAGCATATATGATTTGATTATAATGGTGAAGTTTTTCTGCAGAACAAACCACATCTTTTGGAGTGCCGAATACAGAGACCTGGTGCACTATGTGCCATAAGGTCCCCAAAGAACCTTCCGCAGGTTTTTGATTTCAGAGTTTTCCTTCTTCTAGACCAGTTGCCATTCAAGGCTATAGAACTCAGTTTGTCTTGCTAATTACCCATAGATGGAAGCAGAAGACAATTCATACCTTTCCCAAGGATATTAGCACGTAAGTGAATGGATTCGACTAGAATTCGAACTCGGTTCTTGAAGCCCTCAGTCCGAACCACTACTCACTACTCCACCGTTCATCCTAGTAGAGAGCGAGCGAGAGAGAAAGAGAGAGAGAGAGAGAGAGAGAGAGAGACAGAGACAGACAGACAGAGACAGAGAGAAAGAGAGGGTGTAAGGTGATATACAAATTTATAAAAGGTAGATCAGTGCTGTCCTGCACATGGTAGATTTCGTGCAGCCTGCTACCTAGGCCGACTCGGTGACATCATCCACTTCCGCCGGAAGGTCTAAAACGTTATCATTGATTAAAATTAATTGGCTTGCGTTCCTAGCGTGTCTGAGTTACCGGCTGCTCTGTACTTTACATCGATCTCTTGCAGGCCGAATGCCATATAATTTTTCAGCTTATTTCTTTCACTTTTTCATTTTTTTTTTTTGCTTCTGTTTTTAGCTTTCGTGTGGGGTCCCCCTTTTTAGTGTGCTAATTTTTTTTCCGTTCGTTTTGAACACATTTCCTCTCGCCCCCAGAAATATAAAGATGTTTTTTTTTCTTAGATTGTGCTCTTCTAAAACGTAACTTGAGAGATTTGGGGGAGTTAAACACATATCTGACCTCAAGTTGAATACGAACCATCGCTAAAGATGCAGCTAAAAATGGTCAGCTCCTAAAACTCCGTAGCTTGAGAGATTTGGGGGAGTCAAACACATATCTGACCTCAAGTTGAATACGAACCATCGCTAAAGATGCAGCTAAAATGGTCAGCTCCCTAAAACTCCGTAGCTTGAGAGATTTGGGGGCGTTAAACACATATCTGACCTCAAGTTGAATACGAACCATCGCTAAAGATGCAGCTAAAATGGTCAGCTCCCTAAAACTCCGTAGCTTGAGAGATTTGGGGGAGTTAAACACATATCTGACCTCAAGTTGAATACGAACCATCGCTAAAGATGCAGCTAAAATGGTCAGCTCCCTAAAACTCCGTAGCTTGAGAGATTTGGGGACTTTAAACACATATCTGACCTCAAGTTGAATACGAACCATCGCTAAAGATGCAGCTAAAATGGTCAGCCCTAAAAACTCCGTAGCTTGAGAGATTTGGGGACTTTAAACACATATCTGACCTCAAGTTGAATACGAACCATCGCTAAAGATGCTGCTAAAATGGTCAGCTCCCTAAAACTCCGTAACTTGAGAGATTTGAGGGCATTAAACACATATCTGACCTCAAGTTGAATACGAACCATCGCTAAAGAAGATGCAGCTAAAATGGTCAGGTCCTAAAACTCCGTAACTTGAGAGATTTGGGGGCATTAAAACATATCTGACCTCAAGTTGAATACGAACCATCGCTAAAGATGCAGCTAAAATGGTCAGCTCCTAAAACTCCGTAACTTGAGAGATTTGGTGGCATTAAACACATATCTGACCTCAAGTTGAATACGAACCATCGCTAAAAAGATGCAGCTAAAATGGTCAGCTCCCTAAAACTCCGTAACTTGAGAGATTTGGGGGCATTAAACACATATCTGACCTCAAGTTGAATACGAACCATCGCTAAAGATGCAGCTAAAATGGTCAGCTCCTAAAACTCCGTAACGATTTGGGGAGATTTGGGGCATTAAACACATATCTGACCTCAAGTTGAATACGTTGAATACGAACCATCGCTAAAGATGCAGCTAAAATGGTCAGCTCCCTAAAACTCCGTAACGTGAGAGATTTGGGGGCATTAAACACATATCTGACCTCGTTGAATACGAACCATCGCTAAAGATGCAGCTAAAATGGTCAGCTCCCTAAACTCCGTAACGTGAGAGATTTGGGGGCATTAAACACATATCTGACCTCAAGTTGAATACGAACCATCGCTAAAAGATGCAGCTAAAATGGTCAGCTCCCTAAAACTCCGTAACGTGAGAGATTTGGGGCATTAAACACATATCTGACCTCAAGTTGAATACGAACCATCGCTAAAGATGCAGCTAAAATGGTCAGCTCCCTAAAACTCCGTAACTTGAGAGATTTGGGGCATTAAACACATATCTGACCTCAAGTTGAATACGAACCATCGCTAAAGATGCAGCTAAAATGGTCAGCTCCTAAAACTCCGTAACGTGAGAGATTTGGGGCATTAAACACATATCTGACCTCAAGTTGAATACGAACCATCGCTAAAGATGCAGCTAAAATGGTCAGCTCCCTAAAACTCCGTAACTTGAGAGATTTGGGGGCATTAAACACATATCTGACCTCAAGTTGAATACGAACCATCGCTAAAGATGCAGCTAAAATGGTCAGCTCCCTAAAAACTCCGTAACGTGAGAGATTTGGGGGCATTAAACACATATCTGACCTCAAAGTTGAATACGAACCATCGCTAAAGATGCAGCTAAAATGGTCAGCTCCCTAAAAACTCCGTAACGTGAGAGATTTGGGGGCATTAAACACATATCTGACCTCAAGTTGAATACGAACCATCGCTAAAGATGCAGCTAAAATGGTCAGCTCCCCTAAAACTCCGTAACGTGAGAGATTTGGGGGCATTAAACACATATCTGACCTCAAGTTGAATACGAACCATCGCTAAAGATGCAGCTAAAATGGTCAGCTCCCTAAAACTCCGTAGCTTGAGAGATTTGGGGGGCATTAAACACATATCTGACCTCAAGTTGAATACGAACCATCGCTAAAGATGCAGCTAAAATGGTCAGCTCCCTAAAACTCCGTAACGTGAGAGATTTGGGGCATTAAACACATATCTGACCTCAAGTTGAATACGAACCATCGCTAAAGATGCAGCTAAAATGGTCAGCTCCCAAAACTCCGTAACTTGAGAGATTTGGGGCATTAAACACATATCTGACCTCAAGTTGAATACGAACCATCGCTAAAGATGCAGCTAAAATGGTCAACCCCTAAAACTCCGTAACGTGAGAGATTTGGGGGCATTAAACACACATATCTGACCTCAAGTTGAATACGAACCATCGCTAAAGATGCAGCTAAAATGGTCAGCTCCCTAAAACTCCGTAACGGAGAGATTTGGGGCATTAAACACATATCTGACCTCAAGTTGAATACGAACCATCGCTAAAAGATGCAGCTAAAATGGTCAGCTCCCTAAAACTCCGTAACGTGAGAGATTTGGGGCATTAAACACATATCTGACCTCAAGTTGAATACGAACCATCGCTAAAGATGCAGCTAAAATGGTCAGCTCCTAAAACTCCGTAACTTGAGAGATTTGGGGGCATTAAACACATATCTGACCTCAAGTTGAATACGAACCATCGCTAAAGATGCAGCTAAAATGGTCAGCTCCCTAAAACTCCGTAACGTGAGAGATTTGGGGGCATTAAACACATATCTGACCTCAAGTTGAATACGAACCATCGCTAAAGATGCAGCTAAAATGGTCAGCTCCCTAAAACTCCGTAACGTGAGAGATTTGGGGGCATTAAACACATATCTGACCTCAAGTTGAATACGAACCATCGCTAAAAGATGCAGCTAAAATGGCCAGCTCCCTAAAACTCCGTAACGTGAGAGATTTGGGGCATTAAACACATATCTGACCTCAAGTTGAATACGAACCATCGCTAAAGATGCAGCTAAAATGGTCAGCTCCCTAAAACTCCGTAACGTGAGAGATTTGGGGGCATTAAACACATATATCTGACCTCAAGTTGAATACGAACCATCGCTAAAGATGCAGCTAAAATGGTCAGCTCCCTAAAACTCCGTAGCTTGAGAGATTTGGGGGAGTTAAACACATATCTGACCTCAAGTTGAATACGAACCATCGCTAAAGATGCAGCTAAAATGGTCAGCTCCCTGTACCTCTCCGGTATTTCATAGAAAATATGCATCCTCCGACAGGAATCGAACCGTCATAGAGCCTGATGTGATTTTATTGATTTCGCCACAGAAGAGCGTTCCGGTAGGAAGGCATTTACTTAAATATTTGTATCTATAAAAAAGAATGTATAAACATAAAAATCTCTCTCTCTCTCTCTCTCTCT
>CAHIKZ030004198.1:780000-792500 GCA_903632075.3 Acanthosepion pharaonis
CTTTTAAGAAAAGAACAGAAATAAAACATATGTCGAAATATTTACATTATTTACATTGTTCGAACTGTTGTCTTCATCTTTCTTGCCCTATTCACGACGTCCCTGCCGTTGTACGCACTGGCCTTCTTCAGGTGAATGGAATTTCGAATTTCGGAACCATTTATTTCATTCAACAGGTTAGATTGTTCTACTACCACGTGCTGTGCCTCTTCCGGGTGTCTCTAGCCTTTTAACTCCACTCGCTCAGTTTTTGATCTGTAACCAGATCAGTAGCCAGATATTGAACTCACAACTCTTTCGGTCAAGTCACTGGATCCAACTAACGCTTTTGTCCACTGGGCCATGTGTCCTCGAGAACAAAAACTTGGAGATTTAAGTTAAAGGGAGAGAACTAAGACATCTGGGAGAGGCATGACAAATGAAATTAGAACAATGTATCCCGGTGAACGAAATAAAGAGTTCAGTTGGAAATTCCAATCACTTGACGAAGGCTGGAGCGTACAACAACCAAAACGTCGTGAATATGGCAATAAAGACGAGAACAACATTCCGAACAATGAAAATAATTAGGATACCTTGATAAAAATATTACCAGTAATATATTTTTGGAAAAAATATTACCAATAATGCATTTTTTGAAAGAAATATTACCAACAATAAAAATCTTGTCGGTATTAAATAACACATTGAGGTTGATATACCGTAAAACATACCAATCAACTTCTTACTTTTACATTAAATTTAAGCGAAAGAAATATTTAACGTGTTATATTTTCTTCTATTGTTCAGGTGTCTTCGGATTTCATTTTTCAAGAACATGTTTTTTTTTTTTTATCTTTACAAGTAAAGAATCTCTTTAAATACACTTTGCAGTCATCTAGGAGAACTGAAATCTTTTACATGAAGAGAATTTTGAAAATAATCTGTTTTCGGGAGATATAGCATTGAACGAATTAAGTGGATTATGTGGAACTTGGCAGCAAATATATATTTTTCCCGTAGTTATCAAAATAATATGCGGTTCAGTGATATTTCCCTAATGAGAAACTAAACACACTTTCTTTTAACGAATATATGAAAAAGAGAACGAGGCGAGAAGTCGCCCAGTATTTATAGTATAGGGAGAATGACCCCTAGTGACAATTTGGGAATTAAGGAGGAGCTAACTCCGACAATCGCACAAGCGTGAATCTTATATGGCACTTAACTGAATGCAAATCCAATGCCAGTCACAAGGAAAAACTATATATATATATATATATATATATATATATATATATATATATATATATATATATCATATATGGTATATATATATATATATATATATATATATATATATATATATGTATTAAAAAAATACAGACAGCCTTCAATTGATCTTTTTAGTACTTAATGTGAAGTTAAGGATTTGTGTTGTGTCGACATGGATATCGGCTCGGAGTGAGAACTCGGAGAGACGAGTTCGATTTCCAGTCACGCGCAAATACCTTTCTCCTTCCAGCCCCCATCTATGTGTTTAACATTGGTTGGTAACCAGTCTATCGTGGAAAGATATGACAACATACTGCGAGAAAAAAAATCTGCTTCGTCAGTCATGTATCGAAAGATAGATGATCGTGTAGATGAGCGTGTGTGTTAATGTGAGATTGTATTAGAAACACGTGTGTAACGCCTGGTAGACTATTAAAAGGTCCAACTACAAGAAAATGGCTGGACTTGAATTAAGTCCAACTGAAGATAAAAATGACAAACAAGACCGTTATATATATATATATATATATATATATATATATATATATATATATATATATATATATACCACTTTAGGTTAAATAAAAAAACTAGGATCATCACTTTAGTTCCAAAGGTTGAAAAGAAAATGAAAAGAATTCAACCTTTGGAAGTAAAAGTCTGATGATCCGCAGTCCTTTTAAAAGGGGGCCGTGGTGAAATAATTTATTTGGAATTAAAGTTGTCTGTTTTATTAAATTATTTGCTCTGGATGTACATTGAGCTCTCTGGATTTTATCCTATTTAGGTTTACACATACGGATTACCTAGTTTTCATAAACTATATATATATATATATATATATGTATGTATTATTAAAAAACAATTTTACAATGAACATAAACAATAATATTTATGTGTGTGTGAATGTTTATGTCTGTTCTTTGGTGAATGTTCGTATTTTGATGAAAGTTCGTACTTACGTACGTGTATGTGTGTATAATGTTCATGGCGTCTCCCACAAATGGGAAGACGCGGATCGTCTAAGAGAGCTAACACTGTAGTGGCTGAAATGACGAAATGAAAAAGAGAACGAGGCGAGAAGTCGCCCAGTATTTATAGTATAGGGAGAATGACCCATAGTGACAATTTAGGAATTAAGGAGGAGGTAACTCCGACAATCGCACAAGCGTGGATCATATATGGCACTTAACTGGCTGCAAATTCCAATCCGCACCAGTCACAAGGAAAAAGGTGAAATGGATTAAAGGTGGATATGTCAGTGAATAAAATACCCTTAGGAAAGATATGAACCCATGTCATCTCCCCCTAGCTATGGGTTAAATAGCAGGACAGACTGGGTTCTTTAGCCTTTGATGGAAACTGGTGTACCTCAGAAAGAAATGGCAACCTACTGCGAGAAGAAATCTGTCACGTCAGTCATGTATTGAAAGATACATGATCGCTCAATTGTGAATCACGTGTGGCCCTTAACTGACTGAAAATCCTAATTCACACCAGTCACAAGGAAAAAGGTGAAATGGATTAAAGGTGGATATGTCTGTTAATAAAATACCCTTAGGAAAGATATGAATCCATGTCATCTCCCCCTAGCTATGGGTTAAATAGCAGGACAGACTGGAATTTTTAGGCTTGATTGGCAACCAGTCTACCGCGGTAAGAAATGGCAACCTAATGCGGGAAACAACTGCCTCGTCAGTCATGTATCGAAAGTTACATGATCGCCCGAGCGTGCGTATCACGTATGAAACTTAACTGACTGAAATCTTATTCCGAAAAGGAAGTTTTTGTTGAAGAATCAACCACAGTTGCAAAAATAGAGTTTTGCTGCAAAAAACCTTTTGCTCTGACACACACACACACACACACACACACACACATACATATATATATATATATATATATATATATATATATATATATATATATATATAAAATGAACATATAGAAGTCAACACTTAGAGGCGAAAGTGAACATAGAAGTCAACACTTAGAGGCGACAGTCTGTTTCATGCTATATGCAATCGTCAGGCCACATATGCTGTTATTTTTCTCGGCTATTTATATATATACGGGTTAGTGGTGCATTGTGGGTATTCTATTATGGCGGTTATTTTACCGGAAGTCGTTTGTTTATTTATTTGGGTCATTTATATTGCTCGTTTTTATTTTTTGTTTCTTATTTTATTTATTTATTTATTAACGTAGTAAAAATTGTTTATATCACTTATTTAACAGTTTTGTTTTGGTTTGAGAATTTAATTAAAGCTATTTGTTTATTTATTTTGCTGTCGCCTCTAAGTGTTGACTTCTATGTTCACTTTTATATTTACACGCGCTCTATCTCTGATATTGAGCACTTTATTCCATAAATATAGCACACCTTAAGACTATATTTCTTTATATATATATATATATATATATATATATAGATACACCTAGTGAGCCAGACAAACCTACCTAGGTTTCACCTAAACGGATCGTCAGGGAAATCTAGGTTTGCTCTACGATTGTATTGAGCTCTTTTGTTAGTTAGTTGTTACTCGTATCGGGGTTTTTTCTTTGGGCTTCAGACCTGCATCTGTGCGATTTTTTGTCGGCAGAAGTTTATGTTTGTAGCTCTTTCTTTTTTTAAAACCTTTTTTTCCCTCGAAATTGATTTGATTAACAAATCAAAAATTCGAGGGTTTTTCGAAACGAGTCTAGTTATGTATATATATATATATATATATATATATCCCACATACACACACATATATATATCTATGAAGAGATAGATAGATAGATAGAGAGAGAGAGAGAGAGAGAGAGAGAGAGAGAAAGAGAGGATCAGGATCATTTTCCAACTTATTCAACACGATCTTTGCCCTTTCTGCCCTTTTTACTTCTTACTAGAATAACAATGTGCCTCACAGGTTTCACGTACGATTTCATTTTCAAGTCTTTTTTAACTGTTCTTTGGACTGTCGTAGCTGAAACTCCTCGATCACGTGCCAACCGACTTATGAATTGAGTTGGATCTTTTCTAATTGATCTTTTTAGCTCTAAGTTTAAATGCTGAACCCTTTTCCTGTTTTGACCTCCGGACCCAGATTTCGTCTCTACTGTTCCCTCTTTTTTAAAACTTATTCACCGTTCTCTTGATGGTTCTTGAATGGACTTTGAAAATGGAAGTCAGAGTGTGAATGTTGGTACCATTACTGAAGGCCTGAATGATCTTTTTCCTCTCACCATTGCTCAATTGGGAAGACAATGGGGTTGACACGAAATAATTTTAACCTGATCTCTTTCTAACTGAATAACTCAAAGGGTCTTGCAGTGATTTTTTACGAGAAATGATATCAAGATGGCTAAACGTCTTATCCGAAAACCTGCAAAAAAGAAACTCAATTAGTGTAGGGGGTTTTAAGATATTAAACATTTTGTGGGATGGACAATTATGTTGTTACACGATTTCGACAATTTTTGCTGTTACACCAGCTATATATATATATATATATATATATATATATATATATATATATATATATATATATATATTTTATAAATTAATTGATTTAAAATATGGTTATTTTCGCGCTACACAGTTCCAACCATGTTTCAAAAAATAGAAGCTAAAACCCCTAATTTTATTTTTGCAAATAAATTAAAAGCATTAGTTCTATTTCATCTTCAAGCGAATTTTGGAGTAACTTTTAAAATTTACGGGTTTTTAAATACACAGCTAAAATCACGTTTCCATGGTTACAGAATATTCTACTCAAATTGAACACGGGGTGTCTAGATTTTCCTTATGACAGTATCATTGTATCAGTTATTAGCTACATTTTGGTAAGGTGAGGATGTATTTTACACTGAAACCTGACGTCGGTTGAATGGATGTCGTCTGAATTTAAAAAAAAAAAAAAAATTGTTAACGGTAAAAATTTTCAACGTCATCTTTTTAAAATTAAAGATTTTTTTACAATACTTTTTATTTAACTACGATTTGAAATATTTTCCTTTTTAATTTTTATTTTACTATATTCTTTTTAAGAACAGTTAAATGTATTAGAATCCATTATATTATGTAGGATTATTTTAACATTAAGTTTAAGTATGTATATGAGGTTTTTTTTTTTTTTTTTTTTTTTTTTTGTATATGACTATGACAGCAGAAATGGTTACTTAATTTCACTGATTCAGTAAACTTTTCTTTTATATATAAACCTATTATTATAATATTTCACATGTAAGTACTGAGGACATGGGTCATTCAAAAGCTTACATGTTATGGTATTTCATATTAATTTTATTTTACTATAGGTGTTATTTTTGGATTCTTTTTAATGCGTGTAGTATTATTTAAAAGAAATTTAGGTTAGAATTCATTCAATTTAACTACAATTTTAATTACAAATTCAAAATTACAACTTTAAAATTTTAAAATATTTTCATTGTTTAGTTTTAATAGACTATATTACTTTATAACAGAAGGAAAATTACTCATATTAAGTAAGATTATTTTTCCATATCAAAGTATATGTAAATTTTTTTTTTTTTTTTTTTTTCTTCTTTTTAAATTTAAATATTAAGCACTATTTTGTAAAAATAAAATATCTATAAGAACACCGGATTTTATATCTTACTGTTCTTTTTTTATTTATATATATATATATATATATATATATATATATATATATATATATATATATATATATATATATATATATATATCTGGTATAGCTGAACAAATTCCAACTCACCACAGGAACAAATTTCAACTGACATAGTATCAGTGGAAACTTCAACTTTTTTCTTTTATTTATATTTTTTATGTGAATTTTTTCTACTGTAACATCTTCCCTATATATAATTTTTTTTTCTATATGTGAAATTGTTTTCGAGATGTGGAATTTTCTTTCTATATTTAAATATTTCTCTCCCTGTTAAATGTTTTCTATATGTAGAATTTCCTTCTATACTTAAATATTTCTCTCCCTGTTAAATGTTTTCTATATATGGAATTTCCTTCTATATTTAATTGTTTTTATAATACGACGATTTTTTTTTATAAATCTCTATCTATAAAAGGCAGGATGTGTTTGTGTGTGTGTGTGTGTGTGTGTGTGTGTGTGTGTGTGTGTGTGTGTGTGTGTGTGTGTGTGTAACGAATGCACGGCCACAGTTTTCGACGGATTTGCACCAAAATTTACATGCACATGCTCCAAGTAAGTGGGAAGGCCAAGACTGACTTTGCATTTCCCAACTCCGATAGTGGAAATAATCGACTTTTTCATGCTTCAACGGCAATTTTCATGTAGTTTGCGGCCATTTTGTACTTGCCAGAGTGAGAGCCAATAGCTGGCTGCCACGAATAGGCAGGAAGATTCTATTGGCCAGCGTGAGAGCCAACAGCTGACTGACACGAATATTAACTAGCATGCTAGCATGCAAAAAAAATGGATTCTTCCCAAGTGGGAAAAATTTAAATCTGCATGGCACTTTACTCCAATTGGCTCATTCGCCTGCTTAAACTCAACGTTGATTCTGATTCCGCAGAACTGGGTTGGGTGTGAAAAAGTATTTGTTGTTAACATTCTTTTTTCATTCGGTTTTTCCAGTTACGAGTCCTTTTTTTAAAGCTGATCGTTTTGTGTTCATTTTGTTTAGTTCTTTATTCGTAAAAGATTTAATGTTTAATATAGAGCTTAGAAAAAATTCACAGTGTGAGATAGGCAAGAAGTAAGGCATGTAGCAACATCAGCACGACAAAGGATACTCCTTTAAAGGCAAGGAAGGGCAAAAATATTTTAAGTCAAGTGATAGCGATTGATGAGTCGTACGATTTTTGAATCAAGCACGGGCAATGCCGGGTCATGCTGCTAGTTGAATTTAAATTTAATCCTTTACAGAATTTTTAAATAATTAATATAAGTATAACATAATTTAAATTATAAACTGAGTATTTGAAAATTTATTAATATTAAATTGGTATAAAGGGATTAGTTATATTTAAAAGAAATTAATATATTACTAATTTACTATAACTTTTATTCTATGGTTAAAGATCTATTATTGAATGGATTAATATGATTTTTTTTTTTATATAAGTATTAATTTTAAATTCCTCCGCCCATTTTATAATGATGTTAAGCGCTTTTCTAAAATATTTCATAGACATTTTTTGTTCATTCTTTTTTCCTTGTACAGGTGTTGATAGGTTGCATTTATGTCAGTGTCCATTTTCGACCGTCACGTTTATCTGTACCCGACTACACCACAACCACATTAGGTCCCTTAAACCTGATTATCTATGTAAGTCCTTTCTCTATTATAGGCCAATTATTACGCCCTCTCTTTTTATTCTTTCCTTTTTCTTTTTTCTTTTTTTCCTTCTTTCCTTCGTTTGCCTTTCAAATATCCTGTGAAGAAATGTTTTATTTCTTTAAGCAAATGTATTTGCATTCATAAGTCCTGCGAAAAATTACTTACCCATGGACGAAATGACCATCTGTATGAGGTAAATCGTTTGAATTTCATTAATTGTAATTCACACACACACACACACACACACACACACACACACACACACACACACACACACACACACAGGTGTCCATAAAGTTCGTGTGCACTTTACAAAATTCATAACTTTACTTGTATTTGCGATAGAAATAATTTGTAAAAAGGATACGAAAGAAGTAAATCTATATTTTTTTTAAGGTTTTATTGAAATATTATTTTTAGTTTCCACCTGTCCTCCATCATTAGCAATACAAAGGGTAATACGATTTTGCAGTTCACGGAAAAAAAATTGCCAGCTGATTTACACTAATGCCTGAAATCACATTAGTTATTTTAGCTATACTTGAAACTAGGTACATTAAACTTTATAACATTTTTTACAGATTATTTCTATCGGTAATACAAATAAATTATAATTTTTTATAATGCACACAAACTTTATGGACACCTATATATATATATATATATATATATATATATATATATATGTATGTATATACAAGTATATGATTGGTTTATTCAACATCATCACTTGATAAGACACCAGAGGTGTTGAAACAAAATGGCTATTTTTGAAGTGATTTTATAACACATTTTTGTTATAATTTTTTAAATAAATATATATATATATATATATATATATATATATATATATACACACATATATATATATATATAAAATTATTTATTTAATATATATATATATATATATATATATATATTACAAAGAATAATCGCACATAGAATTAATCAGAAGTATCAATGCGATTATTGGCGACATCCATCGCTAGAAAACATAATATATGCATTAAAATCCTGTTCATCCATAGTGTGAGTTTGATCATCGTCGATAAACTTGTCTGTAGATTTCAGTTTATTTGATGTTAAAATGCTAGTACTTACGAATAGTCTTCTATTCATCATCAGGCATGTGTTTTTTTCCTTATAAAATCGAAAACTTGAGACGATATACCTGTATGTCGACCGAAAGATGTTTTTTGAATATCTGCTATTATTGACGGTTGTGTAAGATCTCGGATATATATATATATATGTATGTATGTATATTGTTCGGTCGAGCTAGCTCGGACATTCGTACATTTACGTGTCTATCACACTGACGAAGACGATCCAGGATCAAGGTTGGAAGGTCATTAGGTGGCATTCTGTGATTGCTAGGTGACTAACCCGTCTTGCTCCATGGTCAAGTGTCCAGAGCAATACATCAGTCACGAGTTCTTGTTTTGCTCGCCAGCATTGTTCGATTAAGATTGTAGAAGTATCATGAATAACTCCATAGATATAAGAATTAGTTGGATGTTGTCTCCAAAAGTTGTTATGTACAACTTTTACCATCCGAGTATGGGTTCCATCAAGTTTAGACTCAAGGATTTTATTTAATGTCCAAGCAGTGGCATCATACATTAAAACGGCTTCTACAGTGACAGGAAAAAAGAATCTGCTTTTGATGCTGACTGGGATTTTTGATATATATATATATATATATATATATATATATATATATATATATATTAACTGATTGAAAATATGTTTTTTCGCTACACATTAATAACCATGTTTCAAAAATGAAAGCTAAAAACTTTAAATTTAATTACATAAATAAATTAAAAGAATTAGTTCCGTTTCATTGTCAAGCGAATATTGAATAACTTAAAAAAAGAAAAATAAGTTATTCTATTTTTGAAACATGGTTATTAATGTGTCGCGAAAAACATATTTTCAGTCAGTTAATTTATAATATTTATGCTCTGTTAATTTACACTGAGCACTGTTTTTAAAATAAAAATAAAAAATATCAATAAGAACACCGGATTATATATCTTACTTTTCTTTATATATATATATATATATATATATATATATATATATATATATATATATATATATATATATATATATATATATATATATATATGTGTGTGTGTATATATATATATATATATGATTACGATAAACGTGCAATCAATTTACAAATTCATGAATTATTCACACAAAAACAAATGCAAAGTTTAATGATTTAATTGGCGAGAAATCCATCGTCGCAAACAATTCAAATAATATACAAAAACCTCCGAATCCGTTATGAATGAAAAGATCCTTGTTTCTATAAATTTCTGCCGTATTAGTTCTTATTTTTACTACAAGCTTTCGTCTGTTCCTACAGACATCTTCAGGTATGGAATAGATGTTGTTCTTGTTTTTCTGGTAAACAGAGCATTTACTTAAATAGTTGTATCCATAAAAAGAATGTATAAGCATAAAAATGGCTTAAGATAATCTATATTCTTCCTTTCTTTTTTTTTTTACCCTGTGTTTCTCTCAGTTTCTGTCTTATCCCACAACCACGTTACACCCTTACGAAAGGAGAACACGGTTTATCTGAATTAGGCTAGCCTTCTGCTATCTATAAAAAAAAACAATTAGCTTAATAAACAACATTTACCGGCCTGAATGTCCGAGAAATCTTCACAGTAAATATTCGTCCTCCGACAGGATTCGAACCTGTATCCTATACGGAACCGTCATTTAGCCACAGAGGTGCGTTCGGTTAGCAGAGTCGAATTTACTGTATTTAAACTTAAATACTTCCATGAATCTCTCACGTACATTCATATCTGCTGATGGCGTATCAAATGTAAACAAATGACGTCACACATTATGAAATGGACAAAGTCCGACAATTATTTTAAGACATATCTTTATGTCTTAAAATAATATAAGGCTTAATATATATATATATATATATATATATATATATATATATATAAAATAAAAAGGCTTAAACACCAACATTCCATGGTCATAATTTATTCAATTCCTCAGATCTACAAATTCAAAAAGAATTCTGTTTTCTTTTTGAATTTGAATAAATTATGGCCATGGAATATTAGTGTTTAAGCCTTTTTATTATATCCTTACTCTGTCCTGGACATTGAGTTCTACCTGGATTCTATCCTCTTGGAATTATTTTTTATACAAATATATATGTATGTGTATGTATGTATCTATGTATGTATATATATTTATATATTTTAGATATATGATTGCATATGTATGTGTATATTTACCACTAATATTATCTATCTATCTATCTATCTATCTATCTATCTATAATCATTTTTTACCATATTTCAGTATTAGATATTTCTTATTTCAAATATTAACCTCAGAGTAAATTAAAAAAATAATTTTCTGTATCCGAAGCCGATAAAAAGCAGGATTATAGACTCTGCCATTAATTTGTACAAAATTATTTTATTTCATGGTATTTTTTATCTTGGCAAATCTTAAACAACGTGGAGAAGCAAGGAGTAACTACGAGTAAATTCTAGCATTCTTAATTTTTTTTGCTTTTGGTGACGATCAAGGAATGTAAACATTGTCCGTAGTGTTTATTGTTCGAAGCCATCCCAGTCACTTCTTTAGCAATTTTCAAGGGATTTGTGGTTAATTTCTTTTTACGATTGTCTTGTTAATGTATTATATGATGTATATTGTATTATAGCAGCGTTTATTCTTAATCCCATGAAATGAACATGGTTGGAATTCAAGATAAGCGTCCTTCTATTTAAAAAAAAAAAAATTTTAGCGGATTGTTTCCGTTGTTAAATAAAGTGAGATTAATTCTGGGTGCCAGATGTTTTATATAGAGTCCTTCTCTCACTTCTTTTCAGTTACGGGATTTATGAAGTTTGTTATACTTTATAAAATTTTATTTCTAAAGTTTGCACATCTCGCAAACTTAACTCTAAATCGAGGAAACCTTGTTGCCATTCTAGTACTGCGTTTAAATTCATAAAGTCAAGTCACCATAGCAAAGAGCTCATCCAAACAATTGCCATGAATGTATTTATAGAAAAGGTACAGAAAAGCAACTTTACGGTGGGAAAGTAACTGAAGACGAGACGCCAGATCAGGACGAATAATATCCCTGATTCATATCAAGAATCTCTAAATATATACCACGATCACTTGACCATATTTGACAGCAATATTATAAGCATAGTCGAATGGTAGTCTTATAGATATGTAAGATAGATTTTAGTTGAAGGTCTGAATCCTCCGTATTAAATATAATCAATTCCTTTAGTCCATTCTCTTAATGGTATAACTATTTAATACCATTTTTCCTGAGAATCAGTTATTTTCTATCAAGACCGACGTAGTGGCGTTTTATCAGGTTGCACCAAGGAAGCAAATAGGTGGAGATGGGAGCTCACGTTGGATCAGAATACTTCAAGCTTGCCTACAGCCCAAATTATCGCATTCTTAAAAAACGGATTTCCCTTTCCATCCACATGTTCCAGCTGCCACTGTGTGGCGGGGTTAATAGGCACACCAGCCCTGCCAAAATCGAGTGGAGGTGGTTCGTGCGTAGTGATATCTATAACCATTGGATGGCCACGCGCCGAGATACTTAGGAGTTTATATATATATATATATATATATATATATATATATATATATATATATATCAAAGTATATAATTGGTATACACGGAATGAATTCAACAACCAACAATTACTATTCTTAAAGAGTGCTCAATACAAAGTAGAGCAGATATAATTATTTTTATAAAAAAAATTATAACATAAGTATGTTATAAAATCACTACAAAAATAGCCATTTTGTTTCAACACACTCTGTGTCTTATCAAGTGATGATGTATATATATATATATATATATATATATATATATAAATATAAAATAAGAGAAG
>CAHIKZ030004198.1:797500-827500 GCA_903632075.3 Acanthosepion pharaonis
GCCTTTTTAATCTGTTAATGAAGTGAATTCGACATTAATATACATTCTTATATATATATATATATATATATATATATATATTTATTAAAGACATTTTTATGTTTAGCGTTCTTTTTATAGATACAAGTATTTAAGTAAATGCTCTGTTTATAATAAATATTTACTTAAATATTTGTATCTATTAAAAAAGAACGTTAAACATAAAAATGTCTTTTAAATAAATTGTCGGTTTTGTCCATTTTTTTATATATATATATATATATATATATATATATATATATAGTCATCCACAGACAGAGTGTTTCACTGTATCACAGTTCCTCAATGTGGCTGAACGACCGATTGCTTGAAGCCGGATCGAATGCCGACTTTCAGGTATCTTGCCTCTAGGCCATCCTTACATGACAAAAAGGACGTTTTTTTCTCTATACGAAATACGCCAGCGACGCGGGTACTGAATTCAATTTACTTGAAGAGTAATGTTTAATAGCATAAGGAACCGCTGTTTTTTAAAACCACATTTCTCTAGAGAGCTCAACCGGATTCCGGGAATCACACACACATATATATATATATATATATATATATATATATATATATATATATATATATATATGAAGCTTAAATGTCTGTAAAAGTAAATGATGTAAAATGTGTGCTATATTTATGGGATAAAGTGCTCAATATCAGAGATAGAGCGTATGTAAATATAAATATAAAATGAACATTGAAGTCAACAATCAGAGGCGACGGACTATTTTTCATGCTACAGGAAACTCATCAGGCGGATATATATATATATATATATATATATATATATATATATATATATATATATATATATATATATATATATATATATTTAATATATAATTTATGTCAGAATTTTTCAATAACCAAAAATTACTATTCTTAAAAGATTGTTCAATACAGAGTAGAGCAGATATAATTATTTATTTAATAAATTATTTTATATATATATATATATATATATATATATATATATATATATATATAGAGAGAGAGAGAGAGAGAGAGAGAGAGGAAGGAGGGAATTCATATAAACGTTTTGTTACTTAGCTGCTTGTTGTTTTTAAGCATCGTTTCATAGACGTACCTGTCCGTCTGCTCTTCAGGACTATCAGTAATAGACTGCTTATATTTTGCGATTTTTTATGTACTTTCCTCATTTGTTGTGTTCGTGTGAGCGTTTAAACTCAAGCAGCAATATGTCCGCCTGTGCACCCGTCCGTGCGGATCAGTGGACGTGTAGAGAGTCGTGATTATTTTCTTGATTTTTTTTTTCATTTTAGACACACTCTTTAAGGTTTGTTTTTTTGTTTGTGATATAATATTGATTTTCGGTGGTGTTTAATTATATTTATGTCTTCATTAAGGCTAGTCATATATATTTTACTTAAAATTTATTTTTAGTGGATACTCGGCTTTTCTAGCAATATTTATTTTCCTCTACCGTAGCCAAGAAATCGACGCACATCAGATCTAATGATGTTTTTACCTAGGTGAACGCAGGTTCGAATCTTGTCGCGGAGAGCATTTTTTTTTTCTATAAAGATTCCCTGAATATTTAAGCCAGTAGACGATAATACTGTCTAGTAAATAACTGGGACGTCTACTCAAATACGTGTATCCACATAAAATGACGTTTAAGTAATAAAAATCTGTCAGATTAATAGATAAAAATACATTCCTTTCTTTATACATACATATATATATATATATTACAATAAACGTGCAATCAATTTACAAATACATGAATTATTCACACAAAACTAATGCAAAGGTTAATGATTTAAATGGCGAGACATCCATCTCGCAAACAATTCAAATAGTACACAAAAACCTCCAGATCCGTTATGAATGAATTGATCCGTTATGAATGAATTTCTGCCGTATTAGTTATTATTTTTACTACAAGCTTTCGTCTGTTCCTACAGACATCTTCAGGTATATAATAGATGTTGTTCTTTTTTTCTCTTACTAATAAGAGGACATCGAAAATATATGTTATTGTATCGAAATGCTATTGAAAATGAGTTATTGGTTTTTGAACGCGCCAAAGCAACGCTGAGTTTGATTTTAAAGTGTTTGCGTTTTTAAAGTGTTTGCGTTTATACCAAATATGGTGATGAACAAATTATTTTACTGGTAAATTTTTACTGTCAAAGTGGCATGAACTATATTGTTCAATAATTACAGTAATGTCGCGTTCAAAAACCAATAACTCATTTTTCAATAGCATTTCGGATACAATACACATATATTTTCGATGTCCTCTTATTACTAAGAGAAAAAACAAGAACAACATCTATTATATACCTGAAGATGTCTGTAGGAACAGACGAAAGCTTGTAGTAAAAATAACAACTAATACGGCAGAAATTTATATAAACAAGGATCAATTCATTCATAACGGATCTGGAGGTTTTTGTGTACTATTTGAATTGTTTGCGAGATGGATGTCTCGCCATTTAAATCATTAACCTTTGCATTAGTTTTGTGTGAATAATTCATATATATATATAGAAAAAGTTTCAAATTAAAAAAATAATGTTTTATTTTATGAAAGTATTTATTTATTTATATAAAAATATATATATAGTTTTAAAAACAAGGAATGTATTGATTTTAATTTTAAAAGTCTCTAGGGCCCTTTCAGCCAACATCTCATCAGGAGACAATCGTTGGATCAGCGAAAAGAATATTAACGACAATGAAGAGCAAAAAAAGGGGGGGAAAACACGCTAAAATAACAAACAAGTGTATATACTTGTAACGAGGAGGGAAAGAATCGTAAATAAATTAGCGAGGGACAGTTAAAATAAGATATCCCCAACAGATTAAGAGACTTTTACAAATTCTTTTCTGCCGACAGAGAGAAGGTTTCCTTAATCCTATACAGACCGATTCCAAAATCTTCAAATGATTATTGGAATCGGCTGTATGAATAATTTTAAACCACTCTTTTTTATATAAAATATAATTTATATATATATATAAATAAATAAATACTTTCATAAAATAAAACATAATTTTTTTAATTTGCAACTTTTTCTATATATACATATTAAGAAAGTATACGTGGCTTCTCATTATTGTTTTTAACTTCTGTCTTGACTTGTATAAGTTCTGTCTTCCTGTTCCTCCTCACGACTTTGGTGTTTTTTTTACCTTTTTTCTATCTCCCTCTTAAATGCCTTTTCCCTTATTTGCGGCTTGTTTCTCTGTTTTCTCCTCTTTTTTCCTCTTTCTTTCTACCCATTTACTTTTATTATTTAAAAAAAAACCGTTATGATTCATTCTTTTATCAAATGTTTTCGTATTGACAAGCTCCAGGGAATTTATCCTGTGTAATTAAATGGCTATAAAAATGGGGTAAAATTTCATTTTTATGTAATTCATTTCTATGCAATATAGTAAATATATAGAGCTCTCTTTTTTGAATCAGTTTTAATGTTTTATATTAATAGAATTCTATTGGATTACTTACCCACTGATTTATATATATATATGTGTGTGTGTGTGTGTGTGTGTTTGTAGAAAAATAAGAAGGAACACGTTAGGTAAATAATCCGGAGTTCTTTAGTAATTTTGTTTTTATTTTTTAAAAACAGTGCTCCATACAGAAGTAGAGCTTTAATAATTATATTGAGGTTTTCGGTTCTCGTTTTTGAAACATGAAAACTCGAAGCGTAGGAATCATATTTTTTGTATATATATATATATATATATATATATATATATATATATATATATATATATATATATATATTAAAGACATTTTATGTTTAACGTTGTTATTTATAGATACAAGTATTTAGCAAATGCTCTGTTTATGATAAATGTTATTTAATACTTTTATCATAAAAGAGCATTTGCTTAAATTTGTATCTATAAATAACAAAGTTAAACATAAAATGTCTTTAATAAATAAATTGTCGGACCTTGTCCATTTCTTAATATATGACGTCATTTGTTTACATTTGATACTCCAGAGCAGTTATGAATGTACGAGATTCATGGAAGATTGAAGTTTATAAGCAGAAAATTCGACTTTGTCTACTGAAAGGTTCTTTGTGGCCGAGACGGTTAAGGCACGTCATCGTAAATGACGGTTCCGTATAGGATGCAGGTTCGAATCCTGTCAAAGAACGAATATTTTCTATGAAAATTTCTCGGATATTCAGGCCGGTAAATGTTACTTAATACTGTTTATTATAAACAGAGCATTTACTTAAATACTTGTATCTATAAATAACAACGTTAAACATAAAAATGTCTTTAATAAATAAATTGTCGGACCTTGTCCATTTCTTAATATATATTTGGGAAGAACCCTTCTTTTATGCAGGTTTCATTAAATATGACAGGCAAGGTATATAATTTTTCATGTGATCTTATATTTTTTCTTTTCAGTATATAAACTATATAAATACTGTCCGAATATTGTTTTTTTTTTCGAGCGGTTTCGGCTATACATTTAGCTATTTTCAAATTTGAAATATATTAACAGTTAACTATAAATAGATTGTTGTATGTATATATTTATATAATGTTTCATTCTTAAAACAAAGTCAAGATATTGTGCCTATGGTCATAGTTGATATAAAGTGATTTTTTGTTTTTATATGTATGTGTGTGTGTGCGTGTGTGTGTGCGTGTGTGTGTGTTTGTGTAAATATCATTTTGGAGTTTACATCAAGTTAAGCAAATATGCCTATATAAATATTTTAAGGAAGAGAAAAAGGAAAATTTAAAATTGTTTCCTCCTGTCTGACATTTTTTCTTTCTACATCGCCTCATCAACTCCCCGCTTAACTGACTGGTCTCTCTTCAATAACCACTTTTCCTTCGCTTCGCCTTCCAAATCCTTGATTTTTCCTTATATGTCCATCTTCTACTTTGTAGTCTCGTCTTTCCCGGTCGGCATTACGACCCTTCCTTTTTACCCTTCCTTTTTACCCCGTACTTACCATCTTTTAACGCAAACAATCCCAGAGATATTTTTTTCTCATTCCTTCTTCACTTCGAGTCAGACCCTTATCTATCCCCAGTGCTTTTAAATTCAGTCTACTCGTTAATTTGGGGGGGATTTTTTTAACCTTTAAAAATCGGCAAAAGAGACCGTCACGTGTGTCGATATCAGGTCAGGATCTGACAGAGAATTCTTTCTTTGTGGCGTTCAACAAAAAATCGAGTGTATAAATAAATGCATTGGAAAAAGCGTATATATATATATATATATGTTAGGTTGGTGCAAAATAATGACGTAATAATGTCGTTTTTGACGTTAAAAAATGCGTCAACTATATATATATATATATATATATATATATATATATATATATATATATATATATATATATATATATATAGAGAGAGAGAGAGAGAGAGCTCTGAGATGAGGTGTTACGATTATTTACATTATTCGGACTGTTATACCCATCTTAATTGTCATGTTTCGGTCGTTGTACGCTCCGGCCTTCTTCAGGTCATTAGAATGCCGGAAGAGGCATTGTATCGAGAGTACAACAGCCGAAACGTTGTGAATATGGCAATGAAGATGAAGATATAGTCTGAATATATATATATATATATATATATATATATATATATATATATATATATATATATATATATATATATATATATTGAGTCACACAACGGAATTTGTGAAGAGCTGGCGCTATATCGAGTCTGGTTTGTTACCTCTCCTTTGGTCTAGTGGGTATGCGTCATATCGTAACGGTTCGGGGTTCGATTCTCTGAAGAAGATACGCACTGCTGATGAGTCCAGTGCTTTCTGCATTCTGTTGAGGAATCTTCTAGACAGTATTAATTAATGATTTATATATATATATATATAGCTGCCAAAACTTTGGGAATATGATAACAGTCCGAATAATGTGCGCGCATAGACATATACATAATTTATACGAAAATTATAACATAAATATGTTATAAAATCGCTACAAAAATTCCCATTTTGTTTTAACATTTCTGGTGTCTCATCAAGTGATGGTGACATTTGCTCTAATCTGTATTGAGCACTCTTTAAGAATAGTAATTTTGGTTACTGGAATTTATTCCGTATGAACAAATCCTATCCTTATATATATATATATATATATATATATATATATATGCACACATATATATATATATATATATATATATATATATATATATATATATATATATATATATATATATATATATAAAATATATATTAAAAAGCAGTAGAAGTTTATCTATTGTATCTATATATATATATATATATATATATATATATATATATATATATATATATATAAAGAAATATAGTCTTAAGGTGTGCTATATTTATGGAATAAAGTGCTCAATATCAGAGATAGAGCGTGTGTAAATATAAAAGTGAACATAGAAGTCAACACTTAGAGGCGACAGTCTGTTTCATGCTATATGCAATCGTCAGGCCACAAATGCTGTTATTTTTCTCGGGTATTTATATATATATACGGGTTAGTGGTGCATTGTGGGTATTCTATTATGGCGGTTATTTTACCGGAAGTCGTTTGTTTATTTATTTGGGTCAGGTTATATTGCTCGTTTTTATTTTTTGTTTCTTATTTTATTTATTTATTTATTAACGTAGTAAAAATTGTTTATCTCACTTATTTAACAGTTCAGTTTTGATTTGAGAATTTAATTAAAGCTATTTGTTTATTTATTTTGCTGTCGCCTCTAAGTGTTGACTTCTATGTTCACTTTTTATATATATATATATATATATATATATATATATATATATATACAGCAACACAGTTGGGTGCACCTGGAAAACTCGTGATGATCAGTAATTGGCGGCTGATCTCTCCCCTGATATTGCTCTAATTTTTTAGTCAGGAAAAAAATGTCTGGTTATATTCAATGCCGCGACAAATCAAACTAGTTGCATTCCATCATCAGCGATCGAACCCATCTATCTATTTCCATTTTTTTCACGATTATTTCTTTTAATCAGTTCATTTCATGCAAGGCGATAATGCCACTAAGACGTAAGAGGCTACTGGGAGAGAAAGATAATGAAAGACTTTAGAAGGAACCGAAAACGGGAAGCAAGGGATACACTTCTACTCTTGTTCAAAAGACAGGACAGGTGTTTCAACTCTGCGATGGGCAAGCCTAACTACTTTTATTATTATATATATATATATATATATATATATATATATATATATATATATATATATATATATATATATAGTCGAGGAATCTAAATGGAATAATAATAAAAAACGAAAGAATATTAATCTACAACCCAGTGTGTCTAAAGATTTTAATTTTCTATTTTCTTATTGTTCAATATATATATATATGTAATTAGTAAGTAAAATTTCTGAGTTCAGACGGTAACATTAGAAATATAGAGCTTTTTTTTTAAGCATTCACACTAAACAAGGCGGGAGTGTTACTAGCACGCGATAAGTTACAGAAAATGAGAGCAAAAGTAAAAAGGTGTGTTTGCGGAAAGGATAAAGAGAAGGACAGGGTTCAAGATCAAGGAATTAGAAGATGTCGATTGGCATTACATTTGAATATTTGAAGACTATAGCCACCACGGAAGCAAGTAGTAGGAACGGTGCTCTATTGTCGGGAAGTGCGAGAGTAGAAGCCGTTGGAGTAGAAGTGGCGGTTACATTTAACTGTTTCGGTAGTGAAAAGTTGTGACCGAGATGCCAACCTAGTAGCACGCTTAAATTCCTGCAATTTGGGAACCAGTGAAAGGAGCTCGTCAGACCAGTTGCCATGAAAATACTTGTAGAAAAGACAGAGGGAAGCCAAAACACGTCTGCGAGAAAGTGACTGTAGACGAGATGCCAGATCAGGATCTATCACATTGCATATTCGTCTCTGGATTTTGTCGACTTTGGATGGAAGCGGAAACCCAATCCTAAACAGGAAATTTAAGGGATATCATCTAATGCTGTTTTAAAACTCGGGAAGCAGTGTGAACCAGACCACATGAGAGCCTATCTCTTCCTATTGAGGAGAAAAACTAGAGTAAATTAAATAAAAAATAAAAATAAATAAATAATAAATAAAATTTCAGATTTCACGCAGAGACGTTAGAAGTATAGGGTTGACGCAGAATTTAGAAAGAAACAGAAACTCAATCCGAAACGAGAAACAACACCTCTAATCCAGTTACAAAAAACTAGTGAGGGGTTCGAACCGCGTGACAGTTGAATATCTAATTTTATTGAGGAGTAAATTAACTAAAATAAAAAAAAAATTAGTAAATAAAATGTCTGAGTTCAGATGGAGACGTAAGATGCATAGAGTTGAAGAAGTAAGGACAAATTAGATCTGAAACGGTAAATAAAATAAATCATTACTTCTCTCCTATTCAAAAGACTAGGAAAAGTGTGAACCGGACGTTAGACGAACCTATCTACTCGTATTGAGAAGAAAACTGAATAAACAGTAAATATTTCATAGTTCAGGTGGAGACGTTAGAAGCATTGACTCAATAAGGAATCGGATACCAAATCCTAAAGAGGAAACAAGAGATAAACTTCTACTGCTGTTTAATAGACATTAGAAGGAACCGGAAACCCATTCTTAAACAGGAAACAAAGAATAAACTTCTGATCCTGTTTAATAGATTTTAGAAGGAACCGGAAACCCCATCATAAAGAGTAAACAAGATATAAAATTCTACACCTGTTTTATAGACTTTAGAAGGAACCGGAAACCCATTCCTAAACAGGAAACAAGAGATAAACTTCTACTGCTGTTTAATAGACTTTAGAAGGAACCGGAAACCCAATCCTAAACAGGAAACAAAGAATAAACCTCTGCTCCTGTTTAATAGACTTTAGAAGGAACCGGAAACCCATTCCTAAACAGGAAACAAGAGATAAACTTCTACTGCTGTTTAATAGACTTTAGAAGGAACCGGAAACCCAATCCTAAACAGGAAACAAAAAATAAACCTCTGCTCCTGTTTAATAGACTTTAGAAGGAACCGGAAACCCAATCTTAAAGAGGAAACAAGAGATAAACCTGTTTAATAGGCATTAGAAGGAACAGGAAACCCCAACCTAAACAGTAAACAAGATATAAACTTCTACACATGTTTAATAGACTTTAGAAGGAACCGGAAACGCATTCCTAAAGAGATAACAAGAGAAAAACCTCTAACCCTGTTTAATAGGAATTAGATTGAACCGGAAACCGTATCCTAAACAGGAAATTAAAGGGATAAACTTCTCATTTTCAAAAGTCCGCTGATCAGTATGAATCAGGCGATAGGCAACCTCTCTACTGTTATACCAAATGTCTTAGTGAAGCGTAATTTCTCGTTTGTTTTAATGTCTTCCCTGTTTTTTTTTATGCAATAATAACTTCGCAAATTAAAAAAAAAATACTCGTATCACTTTCCTATTTATCTGCATTGGATCTCATTTTTGAAGTCCTTTTCTTTATAGCATTTTACTTAGAAACAACCAGCTCACGGAGTTTACAGGCATTTATATATTTAACCGTTCACGAATGGCAAGAAATGGGATCTGAAAATTTTAAAAATATGTTTATGAAGCGTACTTTTGTTTCACTTAATCGTTAACTAGCCAATCTCAACCTGACTTAAATCGATGAAGGTCTACTTGGCTAGCTTGTTAACCAACCTTCCCCGGTGACGATAGTGAGAAATTATTTTAATCAGTAAAGGCATAAAAATAAACGTGAAGTTTTCACAAATTCATATGTTTGTCAAGCACGAATAAATATTAGCCGTTGAATTCACTTCAAATCCAAAGCTAATTGATTTATTTATCGTGCTGAGAAACTTGTAATATGAGTCAATATCTAATTTACCGATCTGTCCGTCAAGACATTTTAGTATAAAAGTTTCAAATAAAGTTAAAATAGCAAACGTTTAGCCAAAAGATGATATATCGATGGGAATCTTATTTGAAGACATTCCAACGATAATGTTGCCTGTGACGATTAATGGGAAAGATGTTCGGGGGTGGGGGTAGTGGAGAAAAAGATGGAGGAACAAAGAAAGTAGCGTCACAAACAAACTACAAAGAAGAATGAAGAGTTTATGAGTTTCGAGGTTGCCAATGTGGAAATGTTAATAAAGAATTAGTGATTGTTTTATGTGAAGAAGAAGAAGAAGAAGAAGAAGAAGAAGAAGAAGAAGAAGAAGAAGAAGAAGAAGTATACAGGGAGGAGGTGCACGAGAAGGGAAGAATAATAAGAAGCGTGTGAACAAGAGCAGGAAGAGAAGAAGAAGAAGAAGAAGAAGAAGAAGAAGAAGAATAGAGTGAGGAGGTACACGAGAATGGAATAATAATAATAATAATAATAAGAAGAAGAAGAAGAAGAAGAAGAAGAAGAAGAAAAAGGAGAAGTCGACGACAATGACGATGACGGCGGCGACGCCGGGTACGAGCAGGAGAAGGGAAGAGTAATAAGAATCGGGAAAAAAAGAGTAGTAGAAGAAGAAGAAGAAGAAGAGGGTGAGGAGGAGGAGGAGGAGAAGGAGAAGACGAAGACGAAGAAGAGGAGGAGGAGGAGGAGAAGAAGAAGAAGAAGAAGAAGAAGAAGATGATGATGATGAAGAAGATGGAGATGAAAACAAAGAAAACGAAGACAACAAAGAAAAAAAGAAGACAGCCAAGAAAATGAAGACAAGAAGAAGAAGAAGAAGAAAAAGAAGAAGAAGAAGAAGAAAATATGTCCACTTCTACAACACTCTCATTTAGTAATCTTCTACCTTGAGTGACTCTTGTACCTTTATTGGGTGAAAACTAACTTGAACACTTTGGCTCTAGTCACTGGATCTAACCAACGCCTTTATCCACTGCGCTATGTGTCCTTGAGGACACATGGCACGTGGAACTAGAACAGTCTACCTCAGTGAGCGAAGTAAAGGGTTAAGTTCGACATTCCAAAGAGTGTGAGTTCAATACCCGGCTAAGGCAGTGGAAAACTTTCAGAAGGAAATTAACAGGAGATAACTGATAGATGACATCCATTAAACATGGCACGTGGAACTAGAACAGTCTACCACAGTGAGCGAAATAAAGGGTTCAGTTCGACATTCCAACCACCTGAAGAAGTTCGGAGCGTACAACGGCCGGAACGTCGTAATAAATATGGCGACAAAGATGAGGACAATAGTCTGAATAATGTAAATAATGTACATAAGACATCTCAGAAATATAGACAAGCCATATCCCTTTCTTGGAATTGACGAAGGTAACCGGTAGGTTTATTTGTTCCATCGAACCACACTTATTTGGAATGTTTTCTGAGAGAATTAGAAGTCCTACCAGGATTCATTATTAGTAGCCACAATCTTAACAAAATCAGATATGCAGATGACACAGTTTTGATGGCAGATACTGAAAGGAAACCGCTAGAACTTCCATAGAAGGTAATGAAGGAAAGCAAGAAGAAAGGATTAAACAGCAATTGCAAGAAGACAGAATGCATGGTTGTTAGCAAAAGGGACAAGCCAAAAGGCAAATTACAAATTGGGGATACCGAAATCAAACAAGTACAATAATTTAAATATCTGTGAAGTGTATGAAGAGAAGACGGAAAGTTCAACACTGAAATTCAGAGGTGCATTACTATAGCAGAAGATGTCTCCCAAAAGCTAAGCAGTGTATTAAGAAACATGAAAATATCGTTACAAACAAAGAAAAAAATACTGAACTTAAGTAATATCTCTCTTCCTATATGGCAATGAATTCTGGATAATCTCACAGATGAAGAAGCGACTTGAAGCAACAGAAATGTTCTACAGAAGGATATTGATGATACCATGAAACGAGCCTATGAGCAACAATGTTTTTAGAAAAAATGGGAAAAAAAAGAAATTTACACTTAATATCAAGAAGAAACAGCTGACTATTCATAGGGCACATAATGAGGAAAGATGGCTTGGAAAATTTGATGCTCACAGGACAGACTGAAGGCAAGAGGGGCAGAGGAAAACAATGAATAAATTACTTAATGGGCTTGAGTAAATGGATGGGGGAACAGGGATTAGGAAAAATAATAGAAAAAAATTATTAATTTATTAATGCCTACAAAGGACAGGAAATTATGGAGAGCCATGATCGCCTATGTCCTGAAGGAACCCAGCACATCGATGTAGAAGAATTTCATAAATATATTTAGCCGAATGATGATTAACGTTGAATTTCCGAAGATCGTAGCTGACAGGAAAACAAAACAAAACAAAATAAAAAAAAAACAAAAAACGGAGGAGTGTTCCACAAGCGAGAAGTGCGAGGGAAGAAATTATCGGAATAGAACTTACGGTTGAATCTAGCCATTTCAACTGTAAAACTAGCCGCTAACCTTGTATAACAATTAAATTCATGAAGCAGAGATACCAAAGAAGGAAGCTCGTCAGAACAATTGCCATTAAAATAGAAAAGGCAGAGGGATGCCATGTCTAGCCGATGGGAAAGCCATTAATGCCGATATGCTAGTTCAGGAGCTATTAACCCAGCATTCCTCACCTCGGATTTCCGAAAATGGATAGTCCCCTGGTAGGCACATCTCACGACAACTAAGCTACAACTGCGCCACACCGCGGGCTACATACACTCACTAAGTCAGGAGATTAGCGGGAGGGAAAAAATGAATCACGTTGCCGACTATGAATTACGTCAGGGAAGTTCTTTCAGTAGCGGATACAACATGTGGGATGCCAACCCTACATCCGGGTCTTTTTGTCTAGACAGCATCTTTAGAACGATTGCCATCCAAGGCTAAAAGTTCTTTCAAGCAATGAAGTGAAGTACCCCGCGCTCAGACGCTAACTTGGTATTTGAACTTCCGCGGGCTGTCTTACAGACTCCGGCTCCGGATTGGTCCCCAGGGTTTACTCCCGAAACCTTTCACAAGATTTGGCGCACGAAACTTCCATCCTCTTTAAAATTCCAAACCTTTCGAACATTAATTGAACCAGTCCTACTCTATGGATCAAAACCTTGGACATTATCTGCCCATCTAGAAAGACGACTGGATGGAACATATACAAATTTACTTAGAAGAATCTAAAACATTATTTGGAGATACCATGCAACGCTTAACACAATTTACGGATAACTGAGACCAATTTCCCTTAACCCGTTGAGCCTTGCGTTTCTGAACAATTTTAACCTTTCTGTCTGAGCTCTCGAGTCAAAATTCGCAAATTATTGATATGTAATGTTTCACGGTAGATATAAAAATAGTTACAAGTGATTACCCACCGTTCAACCCGTAGCTGGACATTAAGTCAATTTTCTCTACCACCGTTCAACCGGTGGCTGGGCACTACGTAATTTTCTCTACCACCGTTCATCCGGTGGCTGGGAATGCGTCATTTTCTCTACCACCGTTCATCCGGTGGCTGGGCATTACGTCATTTTTCTCTACCACTGTTAAAGCGGTGGCTGGGCATTAAGTCATTATTCTCTACCACAGTTCTACCGGTGGCTGGACATTGTCATTTTTCTCTACTACCGTTCACTCGGAGGCTGGCCATTAAGTCATTTTTCTCTACCACCGGTAAAGCGGTGGTCAGGGCTCAAAGCATTAAACTCAAACAAAAGCGATTGCTGTTTGCCGGTCAGTGCCACCGAGCGAATGGAGAGGTCGTCTTATCCTTACTTCAATGGCATCCGTCTGGAAGTGTCTTCTCGTTAAAATTGGCTTTCCCAGACATCATAGCTCGGGACACAGGGTTGGATACTGGAGATCTGGAGGCGGCAATGCAGGAGCGATAAGTGTGGAAAGGGGATTTTTAGTGGAGATCCGACCAACCACGGTGAGATCGAAGGATGATAATGACGATGATGAGGAATTATGGGTACTTTAAAATTTTGGGGTAACAAAACACTCCATGGGACTAAGGTTAAATTACAGATACTTCTTTGGATTTTGTCATACATCTCCAAATTATCAGACAATATCTGACAACAATATTCAGTGCACGGGCAAATGGTAGAATTATAAATGTACAGAACGTTTCAGGTGAGACAAATTGTCTGACACGATACAGTGAAGTAATTTTCCTGGCAGCAGACTTAGCATTTGACTTAATAAAGTACTCAATTAGTACTTTGGATTTTACTATCGAACTTCAAAACTATTACCGTTCAGTACTTTTCGTGTCCAGCGAGTGTGTTTATATATGTACAAATGCAGACACAAACGCAACAATAACTATTTGATCTATTTTTTCTGCACACATCTTTGTGCACCGGACGTTATTTTTCTCGTCCCTCTTTGGTCGAGTTGGATTTACACTTCTCCTACCCAGTGGATGGCGTGCAGAAAATAACAGCCAATGAGGCAGAAATCAATAACTAAATTAAACACGCAGTCACCGTCAGCCGACAGATAGGATTCGTTGCCAGGGTAACATGCGAAGCAAAGCAAGGAAAATTAATGAAATAAAGATACGAAAATAAAAGGAAAAAAAAATGAAAGAAAAGAAAAGAAAAGAAAGCAAAAAAGAAAGGGAAGAATTAAGATTTCGAAAAAGAGTGAAAAATGAAGGAATTTCCTAAGAAGGAAAATGAAGAAGAAATGAAAAAGGAAATAAAAATATATATATATAAAAAGAAAGTGAAAAAAACAAAGAAAGGAAGAAAGAAATAACTTTATTTTTGACAGGTTAAGGTTAGGGTTAAAAATATTTCTTATTATAAACTTTATTTTTGTCAGGTTAAGGTTATGGTTAAAAAAGTTCTTATAAACTTTATTTTTGATAGGTTACGGTTAGGGTTAAAAAGTTCTTATTATAAATTTTATTTTTGATAGGTTGAGGTTAGGGTTAAAAAGTTCTTATTATAAACTTTATTTTTGATAGGTTAAGGTTAGGGTTAAAAAGTTCTTATTATAAACTTTATTTTTGACAGGTTAATGTTAGGGTTAAAAAGTTCTTATTATGAACTTTATTTTTCGTGGGTTATGGTCAAAAAATTCTCATAAACTTTATTTTTTGTTGATTAGAGTTAGGGTTAACGTTACGGTTAAAAATATTATTATTATAAACTTTATTTCTAGTGGGTTAGGGTCAGGGTTAAGGTTAAAAAATTTCAAATTCTTATAAACTTTATTTCTCGGGTTTAGCGTTAGGGTTAGGAAATTTCCTTCTTATTATAAACTTTATTTTTCGAGGATACTTGTGCACGAGTTGCAATCCTTGTTTTTTTTTTCTGTTATCAAACAGTTAAATTAATAAGAGTTCGCCTAGACAAAACGTTAGTCAGGAAACAAATCTGTATCCCTTTTTCGACAATGTAAAAACCGTTTCTATGTCTAAAACGCGTCTTTGCCAACATTAATTTTTAAAGGAATTTTTATCAGACATTATTTTTATTACTATAAACGTTCTGTTGGTCCATGTGTATGAGATGATATTCCTGCTTTTTTATTTTTATTTTTTTTATGAAAATTTATATATACAGGCCGAGATGGAAAAGTCCTATTAAAGAATGATTGTGTTTCGGACAGGAATCAACATTGATATATTTGTGTCGTTTAAAGAAAATGATTTTTAAGACAAAAGGAAAGATAATTACATTGATGGCGTTATTCAACTTCTGGAGAATTGGTAATCCAAAAGATTTTCGTGATCTTATTCTCTTTCCAGAATCATAGGCTCTTTGGATTTTTATTTTTGGGAAATATTTCTTTCATACATTGGAGAATATTAAGTACATATCCAGTGTAACCCGGATATAAGAGAAACCCGGATATAAGAGTGATTTTCTCTGGTCCCAAATTAGAGCCTGTGTTAATGTATATAGACCAAACCCGGATATAAGATAAAACCGGATATAAGAGACTTCTTCTCCGGTCCGACAACTCTCTTATATCCGGGTTACACTATATTATACATATATATATATATATATATATATATATATATATATATATATATATATATATATACATATACATATATATATATATATATATATATATATATATATATATATATATACATACATATATATATATATATATATATATATATATATATATATATATATATATATATATATATATATGTATATAGGACTGACACGAACGAATAGAGTACACTTCCAACATTCGTAATATTTAATTTATTACAACAAAAGGATGGAAGAATCGTTACACAATTGCAGCTGTAACACGACTGCAATTGCGTTGCGATGTTTTTTTTGTAATATCCTGATATATATATATATATATATATATATATATATATATATATGTGTGTGTGTGTGTGTGTGTGTGAAAAGTGTATATATATATACATATATATAATTATTTATATATTATATGCGGTACTTATTAGAAAGCGCTCAATATCAGAAATAGAACTAACATATTTGGTTGGATAGATGTGAGTTTGAGACCATGGGTTTCACGCTTTTGCGATCGTCAGCTGACGATCGCAAAAGCGTGAAACCCAGGGTCACACACTCACATCTATCCAACCAAATATATATATATATATATACACTACACTTCAAAAGATTGACAGACGAGTGAAACCAATCCATCCCAAAAATGAAAAAGGGCTCAGACTCGTTAAAAAAAGAATGAATCAATTATCAAACTTATGCTTTGAGAAACATTTGCAACGAATGTCAAAAAATATGTGCTGCAATAATCAAGGCGATATTTTGATGAGAAGAAAATTTAATCATAATTTTTTTTTTCTTTTTGTAATAATAAATGTCTAATAAAAACATCATATGTGACTTTTTTTAACCATGTATAATATTAATTTCAAGTACAAAACAATTACTTCTTAAGACAATTTAAAAAATTATCAGGGGTGGCCTCAAACTTTACAACTGTAGCATATATATATATATATATATATATATATATATATATATATTAGTGTGAAGGAACGTGTGTTTGTGAGGAAGCGGCCTGTGTAACCTGTATATGTCTCTGCTTAGCGTGTACTTGTCATTGAATTTAATGTGTATGTTACTTTGCAGTTACATTTGTTTTATTTAATAAGCCTGACACAGTAGAAGGATACTTAGTAAGTGAGATACCCAAAATTATTTCATATATATATATATATATATATATATGTATGTATGTATGTATGTGTGTATGTGTGTAAAGAAGAGCGAGGGAGCAAAACGTAATAGCAAGAGAGGCATATAGAATAATACTATAAGAAATGAATGAATCAACTCTGGGGAAGACAGCGAAAACAATGCAAAAAAGAAAGAAAGAAAGAAAGAAAGAAAGAACCAACGAAAGAAAGAAAGAAAGAAAGAAAGAAAGAAAGAACAAACAGAGAAACAAAAAGAGATAAATAAAAAATGAGAGAAGAAAAAATGGTAAGAGAGAAACAGAAAATAGGAAAACACGAAAAAAGAGAGAAATAGCGTGAAAGGAATGAAAAAGATATGGAAAAAGAAAAACAGTACGATGAAGGAGAGAGAGAGAGAAAGAGAGAGAGAGAGGGCGTTGGGCAATAATACATCAAAAATGAGAGAAAGAGAAAGAAGAAAAGGAGAGAGCGGGGAAAGAGAAATATAGGGAGATAAATAGAAAATTGGAAAATAGAAAAATAAAGAAAGAAAGAAAGGTCGAGGAGAAAGAGAAACACAGAGAGTGAAGCAGAAAATAAGAAAACAATGAAAGAAAGAATGAAAGAAAAGTGGGAGTAAAAGAAAGAACGGTCGAAGAGAAAATGAAAAAGAAAGAAAGAACGATTGAGGCGACAGAGAAACAAAGAAAGAGAAATAAAAAATAGAAAATAAAAAAGAAAGAAAGAAAGAAAGAAAGAAAGATGAACGGTCGAACAGAAAGAGAAACAGAGAAATAGAGAAGTAGAAAATAGGAAAAAAAGAAAGAAAGAAAAATTGAAATCAAGAAGGAAAAAGAATAGTCGAAAAGAAAGTAAAAAAGAAAGCAATTTAGATGTGGGAAAGAAAGAAAGAAAGAAAGAAAGAAAGAAAGAAAGAAAGAAAGAAAGAAAGAACACATTAAGAGATAAGCGAATAAATAGAAGAGAAATGAAAAAATGGGATTTCATTGTTCATTTGGCGACTGAATAAATTCGATAGCGACGTCGGCAAGAAGTCAGGCTTCTGAGAACGCAGTTATTTACGTGTTACTCGATATTAAACGCGTGGCAGGAAGTTTAATAGTGCTTTCTGAGCTGGGAGGGACAACTCAACACCGCCGCCTCAACATCGCCGCCTCAACACCGCCGACTGAACGCCGGGATAAGTCAGGACACCTCAGCACCAGAAAAAAAACATAACATTTTTTTTTATAACCGAATAAAAGTAATTTATTAAGGATTAAACTTAATTAGTGAAAAAAAAATCTTCAAATAAGGCATTTGAAAAGGTATTGTGTCAAATATGAACCAGTTTTTTGTTTCTATTTATTCTTAACATTAGCTTGGTGCAAAAATAATGTCGTTTTTTGACGTTCAACTTAACGTCGAAAACGACATTATTTTTGCACCAACCTAATAAATAAAATCGAAAATAATTTTCTTAGAAAAGTAAATTGACAGATAAATAATAATTCAATGAAAAAACAATTCAATAAAAAAATTTAGTTATTTTTTCATATGTCAATTTACTTTATTAAAAAATTAATTTCTTTACGATTTAATTAAAAAATAATTTTAAAAATATTCACTAATTTATGTTTTAATCCTTGATAAATTACTTTTATTCGGTTCTAATATACCCTTAATAATATGTTTGTCTCTTTTCATATTCTCTCACACAGTAACTTCTTGCGTCTTAGTGGCTTTATTGCCTTGCAATGGGGTGAAATGATTTTAAACAAAGAAAATAGATAAATATATGAGGTTAATTTAAAATGTCCTTGCATCGTATTTTGTACAATGTTACAAACACCTCAAACTATTTTTGCATTTTGATAACCTCTTGCGCAAGCAGTGAAAAGTATAAATTTTACAAACTTAAGTAAAACATTCTGAAGCAAGCTAATTATTTCCTCCTTGGACTTAAGAAAAGAAACATGGTTCTCTGATTAAGCATATATTTTCTCGATGGAGAATAATCAATTTTAGACAAAATTGAAAAAATGGGTTATTACAAGAATTGAAACAATGAAAATGCAGAGCAGCATTAAATGTTCGAATTAAAAACAAAAGAAAAAGTTGCTTTCTGTGTTTAACGGGATTCAAAAGTAATTTTATTAAGAATCCTTTGAACCAAAACAATTAAAATAATGAGCAATTGGATCTTTGGAATAACGCATTCGGAGAGATTCTTTTTCTAATGACTGAAGTTAAAATTACCTGCATGAAATCGTCAACATGCTGTAAATGCGGTGTAGAAAACGATCCCAGAGTTTCAGTGTCCTGGGTATGACGATAAACTATATCCAGCAGCAATTGAGAGATTGGAGCTTTTGAGCATCGTAGAACCATTTCTTAATTGTTTTTGTTCCTATGTCTACCCTGATTCGGGGTGGTAGTACCTGTTAGGGTCCCAGCTATGGGCAAATAGTGAACCCCCAAACGAAAATCAGAAAATGAGCAAAAATATATTTTTATAGCAAAAGGACAATCAATGCAACACTAAAAAATATATATATAAAAATACATTTTTATAGTAAAATTACATTTTATGATCTACAAAATATATTTATAAAAAACATATTTTTACGCAAAAAGTATAAAATTATGTATATTTATAAAAAACATATTTTTACGCAAAATGTATAAAATTATGTACAAAATATATTCAGTTGAGGCCATAAATCCGCATTCAAAATGTTTAGATTTCGGCATTAAATAACCCATAGATGTTGATATGCCGCTAAACAAAATCAACAAAAACAAATCAACAGAGTTTTAAGGAGAGGTACTTCAAAGTGCTGCCTTTTTCCCCTGATCTGGTACATTGTATCAGTCCTTGGTGTTTAATATATGCGAAATACCTTGCTTCATCAGAAATCGTAACAACAAAAATGATTTATTTGGAGTATTCAAGAAAGTAAATTGGAATCGTTCTTTCGTGATAGAATACGCAAGTTAACTGAAAAGCAACATATGTTTATAGGAAAGCAGAGAAACTAATTTCAGCGATGAATCAAGATGCTATGGTTTTATGGAAATAGCAAAAAACACTGCGAATAAAGGAAAGTATTGTACCAGCCACAGATTTAAAGGAATGCAACTGGTTACATTAAAAAAAATAGGATCAATGATGGCTGGAAAAGATAAAAAAAAGGAGACCGATGAAGAGGAGGAAATTATGTTGAAAGGCTGAGAAGTGCGAATACAAAAGAAGGCACACACTCATATTCAATTTCCATAGACTCCTCGAGGAGTATGAAGTCACAGCTCTCAAATCCTATAGTCTCCCTGAAGAGTGTGGCGTTAAAGAAGGTCCTTGGGCTACCAAAGGAACGTGGGGCCACAGCCCTCAAATCCTATAGTCTCCCTGAAGAGTGTGGCGTTAAAAAAGGTCCTTAGGGTACCAAAGGAGTGTGGGGACACAGCCCTCAAATCCTATAGTCTCCCTGAAGAGTGTGGCGTTAAAAAGGTCCTCAGGATACCAAAGGTGTGGGGCCACAGCCCTCAAATCCTATAGTCTCCCTGAAGAGTGTGGCGTTAAAAGGTCCTTAGGCTACCAAGGAGTGTGTGGGGCCACAGCCCTCAAATCCTATAGTCTCCCTGAAGAGTGTGGCGTTAAAAAGTCCTTAGGGCTACCAAAGGAGGTGGGGGCCACAGCCCTCAAATTCTATAGTCTCCCTGAAGAGTGTGGCGTTAAAAAAGGTCCTTAGGCTAACAAAGGAGTGTGGGGCCACAGCCCTCAAATCCTATAGTCTCCCTGAAGAGTGTGGCGTTAAAGAAGCTGCTTAGCCTACCAAAGGAGTGTGGGGCCACAGCCCTCAAATCCTATAGTCTCTCTGAAGAGTGTGGCGTTAAAGAAGTTGCTTAGGCTACCAAAGGAGTGTGGGGCCACAGCCCTCAAATCCTATAGTCTCCCTGAAGAGTGTGGCGTTAAAAAAGGTACTTAGGCTACCAAAGGAGTGTGCGGCCACAGCCCTCAAATCCTATAGTCTCCCTGTAGAGTGTGGCGTTAAAGAAGCTGCTTAGGCTACCAAAGGAGTGTGGGGCCACAGCCCTCAAATCCTATAGTCTCCCTGAAGAGTGTGGCGTTAAAAAAGGTCCTTAGGGTACCAAAGGAGTGTGGGGACACAGCCCTCAAATCCTATAGTCTCCCTGAAGAGTGTGGCGTTAAAAAAGGTCCTCAGGATACCAAAGGAGTGTGGGGCCACAGCCCTCAAATCCTATAGTCTCCCTGAAGAGTGTGGCGTTAAAAAAGGTCCTTAGGCTACCAAAGGAGTGTGGGGCCACAGCCCTCAAATCCTATAGTCTCCCTGAAGAGTGTGGCGTTAAAAAAGTCCTTAGGCTACCAAAGGAGTGTGGGGCCACAGCCCTCAAATCCTATAGTCTCCCTGAAGAGTGTGGCGTTAAAAAAGGTCCTTAGGCTACCAAAGGAGTGTGCGGCCACAGCCCTCAAATCCTATAGTCTCCCTGTAGAGTGTGGCGTTAAAGAAGCTGCTTAGGCTACCAAAGGAGGTGTGGGGCCACAGCCCTCAAATCCTATAGTCTCCCTGAAGAGTGTGGCGTTAAAAAAGGTCCTTAGGCTACCGAAGGAGAGTGGGGCCACAGCCCTCAAATCCTATAGTCTCCCTGAAGAGTGTGGCGTTAAAGAAGGTGCTTAGGCTACCAAATGAGTGTGGGGCCACAGCTCTCAAATCCACTACTGTACATGAGAAGTACGTGTCACCGCTCTCAAGTTCTGTGGACTCCCTGAGGATTATAGGGCCACAGCTTTCAACACATCAAGGATCCGTCATGATCTCTGATCCGTGACAAAGTATCAGTCCTTGGCTTTTGACACATCCGAGATTGATGTTTGATCAGAAATCAAAAAAAAGGTTTTGTTTGGAATATTCACGAAAGCAAAATCGGAATCGTTCTTTTGTGATAGAATACGCAAGTTAACTGAAAAGCAAAATAGATTGATAGGAAAACCACTGCTCTCATGTTCCGTAGATAACCTGAGTATGGGTCACAGCTCTCTTGTCCAGTAGACTCCATTCGGTGTATAGGTCCACATCTATCAAGTCCCCTAGACTCCTTGAGGAGTGTGGGACCACAGCTCTCAAGGCCCATAGAGGTGTATGGGTCACAGCTTCATAATGTTTAAGTCAATTTTTTCGTTTGTAGGTACATTAGAAATTATGCATTTTTTAAAAACAATCTCTTAAAATTCGTGTGTCCAATATTTTTGTGATTGATTATCGTTTATAAAATCATTGTCAATGAAAAGTGAATCCGACAATTTATAGATGTTTGGCCATTGTATTTAGAGACTTTTATTAGCTAACTGCGTTTCCCATTTAAAAAAAAAGGAAAGAATTAAGAAAACCATTCTCTAGTCTCCTACATATAATACTATTTTTTAATAAACCAAAGAATGAATCCTAAAATGAATCCTTTAGCGGAATGAGAAAGCGGAGAGCGGGATTCAAATTGCATTCGGGTTCGTTACGTTCACTTAAGCGTAAATAATCTTGTGAAAGAAAAGTATGAACTCTTCTTCCATCTATGGGTGAAAGAGTAAACTTGTATCTGGAAAAATACATTGTGACTCTTAAACAATTGTTAATTCACTAGCAAAAAAATCCCTAAAAAATGTAACATATGTTGCGGCTTTAAATAACCTAAAAAGGCTGATAAACAGTAAAAATCAATTAATAAACAATTTAGTAAAAAAAAAAAAAATCTGCTTACGGGATAAAGGAGACATATTAATTCACAATTGGTAAAGGGTTCAGATTTCGGCATGACTTCCCAACTTTTTCCTTCATTTGATCTTTGTTCATACGAAAAGGTTTGGTCTGGTTTATTTTGTATTGCGGCATATCAACCTCAATGGTTTATTTAACGCCGTCAACATTTTTTAGGATAGATTCCTATGAATAGAATATGTATTCTTTGGTTTAGATTGGTTTGGTTTATTTTGCTTTACGGCATATCAACGTCAATGGCTTATTTAAAGACGACTACATTTTTAGGACAGATATATATGAATAGAATATGTATTCTTTGGTTTCGATTGGTTTGGTTTGTTTTGTTTTACGGCATATCAACCTCAACGGGTTATTTAATGCCGACAACATTTTTAGGATAGATTCGTATGAATAGAATATGTATTCTTTGGTTTAGATTGGTTTGGTTTATTTTGTTTTACGGCATATAAACCTCAATGGATTATTTAATGCCGACAACATTTTTAGGATAGATTCTTATGAATAGAATATGTATTCTTTGGTTTACATTGGTTTGGTTTGTTTTGTTTTACGGCATATAAACCTCAATGGGTTATTTAATGCCGACAACATTTTTAGGATAGATTCGTATGGATAGAATGTGTATTCTTTGGTTTACATTGGTTTGGTTTGTTTTATTTTACGGCATATCAACCTCAATGGCTTATTTAATGCTGACAACATTTTTATTGCTGGTAATATTTTATTTTCCAAAAAGTATTATTGGTAATAGTTAACTATTTGCCCATAACTGTGACCCTAACAGGTGCTACCACCGCGGGTCAGGGTGGTCCTGGAAATATCAGCAATTTAGAGGTGGTTCCACGTCCCTTAAATCATTCTGATCAGAGGCCTTGTTGCTGGACGTAGTTTATCATCTTACCCATGATATAGCTTAACGTCTTACTCAGGACGAACATACGAAAAGGAGATTAGCAAAGATTAATAATTTAATAAGTTAAGTTTTTTGATATTTTTGTATCGTTTAAAGAAAATGATTCTTAAGATAAAATGCGCCATAATTACCTTGATGATGTTATCCAGCTTCCGGAGAATTGGTAATCCAAAAGCTCTGCATGACTTTATTCTTCTTCCGGAATCATAAGTTCTGTGGATTTTTATTGTTTGGAAATATTTCTTTCATACGCTGGCAAATATCATATATATATATATATATATATATATATATATATAACGTCATCCACATTCACAGCTCATCAGTGTGACTAGATATATATATATATATATACTACAGATCAAAAGATTGACAGAAGAGTGAAACAATTCTAACCCCAAAAATGAAGAGTCTTTGAAAAAGGAATGGAATCACTTATCAAACTTATACTTCAAGAAAGTTTTGCAACGAATGCCAAAAGATTTGGGCTGCAGTACACAAGGCTAAAGGAGGGCAAATTGAATCATAAAATGTCTTCTTTTTTTTGTAATAATTACATTTCTAATAAAAAATCATGTCTCTCTTTTAACCGTGTTTAATAATTTTCTCTTATTTAAAGGACAAAACAATTACTTTTTAAGCCAATTTAAAAAATTACCAGGAGTGACCTTAAACTTTTTTAACTGTAATATATATATATATATATATATATATATATATATATATATATATATATATATATATGTATTGTATGAGTGCAAAGAAGGAACGTGTGTAGGTGTGACACCGGCCTGTTTAACCTGTATATGTATCTGTTTAGCGTGTACTTGTCATTGAATTTAATGTGAATGTTACTTTGCATTTACATTTGTTTTATTTAATAAGCCTGACACAATAGAAGAGTACTAAGAAAGTAAGACACACAAAATTATTTGATATAAATATATATAGTTATATATATGTATGTATATGTGTGTGCGTGTTCGTGTGCATGTCATCTCTTAGTCATGGTGTATTTCAGCAAAATGTTAGTATTGTGACACGAAAGAAAAGGAAAACTTAATTGCAGTGTTCTGAAAAGTATTTTGAGTGCAAAATTTGCAAGTTATCATCAAGGTAAGCGGCCAAATTTAAATTTTTAATTACGTGTAGACATCCTATGTTGGCATAATTGTTTTATGAATCCCAAAAAGTCGAATTACGATTTCTTTGTCTTAGAAATGCGGTCGATTAAAGTGCAAAGGAAAACATGAAAACATCTCGAAATTGTCACGAGCCTGAAAATGTTCGTCTATAGTGAGGCTGTCAACTTTTAGGGTTTTGTTTTTTTCTTCTTTTGTTCTCTTTCTTTGCAAAAATTCTCGATGAAAACTTTATCTTCTTTTCAAAGTAGAGTTACACTTTGGTGGAAAGGGAAAGCCAAAATTAGAAAATCCATTAATGAAATCCCAGGAAACTAACGGATTAGGCCATTACTCCGAAGAACGCGCTTCTCGGAATATTTCGCTGAGTTCGCGAAAGACGCGCACACAGTCCACGGGCGCACGCGAGATTCGCATGCACGCGCGGTGTTCTTTGCCATGCTGTTGATTCTTTTCAAACGTGCTTTCTGATCTCTGACATTTTTCTGTATTCTGCTTTGGAACATTTTTCGTGTGCTACTGTTCGCTTGAATTTTTTATTACCAGATAAAACATTACTCAATATTTGCCTTTTATTTATTTATTATTTCTAACGATTTTTATAACAGTAAGATGAGCGCTAAGGTGTAATGAGTAATGAATAACAATTTCGAATGCCAGTCTGTGTCCGTTATATTCACTTTAGGAACAAATACCTTTGGGAAAGGTATTATTTCTACTCCCATCTATGGGTTAAATAGTAGAACAGTCGAGCTTCTATAGCCTTGGTTGGCAACCAGTTTACCCCAGTAATGAAACGGCAGCCTACTGCGGGAAAATCTTCTGCCTAGTCAGTCATTAATTGAAAGAGACATGATGATCGTCCAAGCGTGTATCACGTATGACATTAAACTGAATGAGTCAACAATCTTTTAGAGACTCACAAGAGTAGAAATTGTGGAGAGCCATGTTCGGCCAAGCGTTTATCAGTTATGACATTTAAATGACTAAGTGAGCAGGATCACACATAATAGATAATTTCTTAGATGACGCGCGGTGTTCTTTGCCATACTGTTGTAACTTGTCAATTATTATTATTTTTTTTTCACTAGAATTTCGTTCATTTTAATTTCTCTTATTTTTTATTACATTAGTACATTAAATCTAATGAAATAATTTCTTAGATGACGCATTGTCAATAATTATTCCTTTTTCACTAGAATTTCTTTCATTATAATTTTTCATATTTTTTATTACACTAATTGCTAGTGTATTTAAGACAGTGTAGTGTATTATTGCAGCTAGTGTATTTAAAACATGTATTTAAAGATGTGTATTTCTTTCATATAATTTTCCCTTTTATCGTAATTGATCTAGCAAGGTAAGCTTGTTAACCAGTACACCACGTCGAAGAGCCCAATGATTTACTAAATATATCATAGATGTAGCACAAGGCCGTGCACTAGAAATGTTTGATATAATAATTAATTCTGTCTATATTTCTGAGATGAGGTATTATGTACAATATTTACATTATTCGGACTATTATTACAACAGTGGTTGGAATGTCGAACTGAACCCTTTATTTTGCTCACTGGGGTAGACTGTTCTAGTTCCACGTGCCATGTTTAATGGATGTCAGTTATCAGTTATCTCCTGTTAATTCCTTTCTCCAAGTTCTACACTGCCTTAACCATTTATTGAACTCACACTTTTTGGGTCCTGACACTCGATCTAACCAACGCCTTTATCCACTGTGCCATGTGTCCTTCAGAACATCTGTGTATGAATTTCTGGGTATTATAAACTTAATTACATTTTTTTACCAGTGCTCATATTGCAATTTTTGCTGTTATCATTTATGACTTTTACCAGAGCTCACATTGCAATTTTTGTTGTCATTATCGCTTTCTCTGGCACTCCTTATTACTGGTTCCCATATTGTATTTATTTCTATGCTTGCTCGGCTCAGGAGATGTTTGTGACCTAGCATATGTGCTGATTCCTTAAGTTAACGAATTTTTCAATGATATTCTTTGTCTATGATCACCGAAAACGTTGTAATAAATATGGCGACAAAGATGGGGACAATAGTCCGAATAATGTAAATAGTGTTATAATACGTTTCTTAGAAAAAACATTGACAATCATTAATTATTTTGACTGCTATTTTTAATTTTAATTTTAATTTTAATTTCACTCGCTTTCCTTTGCATATTCTCAGTTAAAAATGCAGATATCCTTTATTTTTTATTGGCAATATTTACTAAACAATAGTCAGAGTAGTTGCGATTTAAAGTAACTGAAATTAAGATATAATACGGTTCACGCCCCTCCACGGTCTTTTAAAAAGGAGTAGAGGTTTATCCTTTGTTTCATGTTTAAAATTGAGTTTCTTCTAAAGTCCTTTCATTCTCTTTCATTTCCAGTAGGCCACTTGCGTCTTAGTGGCATTATCGCCTTACTTGAGGTCATTTGATTAAAAAAAGAAAAATACTAATAAAAATGTAACAACGGTTAGCAGTGCTTGACCTAAATATAATAAATTTCCAAATAATTTCAGTACTAATACAACTAATGCATATAATACCCTAGGTATTTAATCACGACAACGTGATGTATAGCTCACCAGATCAATTACGACGGAATAGTGACTTCGATCTTCACTAGGTGCACCCAACGATTTTGCCTTGTGCCACATCTGAGATATGTCTAGTAGAAGATTACTTAACTCTTCGACGTGGTGTAATGGTTAGTAACCTTATCTCGCCAGATCAATTACAACTGAGTGCTCCCAACTTTCGGCCTTGTGCCACATCCGAGGTATGTTTAGTAAATCATTGGGCTCTTCGACGCGGTGTACTGGTTAACAAGCTTACCTCGCTAGATCAATTACGATAAAAGGGAACACAAAATATAAAATGATGGCACAGAGAGAAAATATGCAATTAGTCTCTAAGATAAGATTAGATATTTAGCATCGCTTGGTTCCCGTAGCCCAATCGGTAGAGCAGCTTTCACGGTAAGTCAAGTTTTCCGTAAACCAATGGTTACGATAACAAGTGTCATTGGGAGCGTCCGATTTCCGATCCACACTATTAACTTTACCGCCTCAAAATGTTAATTTGCGATACAAAGCACGCTAAACAAAGCGAAATGATGGCAAGTTAAATATCCTATTATAATTATCTCCCTTCGTTGGTTAGCACGACCATTATGTCCTGTCAATACCTTATAAATAATGGACTATTCCGCGTTTTGAGTGTGTGGAATGACATTACTTGGTTTCAGTGAAAGAATGAAAGAAAGAAATAAGAAAGAAAGAAAGAAAAAAAGAAAGAAAGAAAGAAAAGAGGGAATCATATTAAGTTGATAAGATCAGATAATACATCTTGATCACAGTCAAAAGGACGAAAAGCGATTGTAGATTCTTGCCTTTCCACGCTAGCCGTGTGGGATTAACTCCACCTATTTTCCTGAAACTGCTACTAGATGACGCTCCCCGACACTATAAATACACTGCGATAATTATTTACAGCAACTTCTTAATTTTCCACTTAAACGTCAACATGTAAATCTCTCGCGGGAAAACGCGTTTCCCATTGGGAAACGCATGAAAAAACCGTACATACACTAGTTATGCACATTCACTCACTTCACATCCTTTGAACCAAAAAGGTTTTCATATTCTTTTGTTACACACATCATTGTTTTTGCCACTTGTATTCCTTTCTTGTTAATACATTATCATTTGCTTGTACATATATCAGTTCTTGTTTCTTTTTATTTTATCATGGTGGACACACATTTGTGTCCACCATGATAAAATAAAAGGAGACTATGACGAGAGATCGATAGGAAGAGGAGAGAGATAAGGAGAGAGGGAGATTGGGAGGTTTTTACTAAGAGAAGACAAGTACAAAATCTTTTAATATGTTTTAGAATATTGAAACGATACCGATGCTATCAAGACGAAGCATCGTGGATACGTGCTAAAGAAGTTTTGAGATTTAAAAGAGAAGAGAAGGAAGACTGTAAAACGATACAGAAATATAAAAAAAAGCCACAAAAACAAAACAAAAATATAAATATTGACAGTAAAAAATGGATGACACTTAGGACATGAAGTCATCACACAAGGTCCTTTGAAAGATTCTGGACAATAAACAAGAGAAAGGTCATTTTAGTTGACCGAGAGACTAGTGGCATTGAAACCTGACTCGTTGCAATCATCACGCGATGTAAAACGCTTCGTTATTCGGCTTTAAAAGAGGATGTTCGAATTTCAGCACCAAAACACATGTGCACCAAGATGCAAAAGTAGACACATGGCATCATCATGTTTTGGTTTGGATTTAATCAAACAACAACTCATTCATTAACCCGTAAACATACATATTATATATATATATATATATATATATATATATATATATATTTAATTGAAATTTCTCCCCATTTCATGTTATTTATGTATATAAATCTGGCTTTATGTGTCTCATACACACACACACACACACACACACACACACACACACACACACACACACACATATATATATATATATATATATATATATATATATATTAAGCACTACGCCCTGAGCAAGGCGTGAAGCCACTAGGATGCAGGGGGTTGCAGAAGATTTGGAGCAAGAGCATATAGGAGTGATAGAAGAAAGGATGATGAGAAGCATAGTGGATAGATCAAGGTATCAGGAGGTGTCGATTGACATTACATTTGAATAGTTGGAGATTATAGCTTTCAGGGAAACAGTAATTGGGTAGGGTGTTCCACAGGCGAGAGGTGCGAGGTATGAAGCTATTGGAGTAGAAGAGACGGTTACATTTAAAAGTTTTTACAGTGTAAGGGTGGGAGCGGGATGCCAGCCTCGTAGGGCGCTTGAATTCATGGAGTCTGGGAACCAGTGAAAGCAGCTCCTCGGAGCAATTACCATGAAAGTATTTGTAGAAAAGACAGAGAGAGGCGACGGCGCGTCTGTGAGAGAGTGACTGCAGACGAGACGCCAGATCAGGGCCAATTACATTACATATCCGTCTCTGGATCTTGTCAAGAACTCCGAGGTAAACAGA
>CAHIKZ030004198.1:832500-925000 GCA_903632075.3 Acanthosepion pharaonis
AAGTGTTAAGTTCCTGACACGTTGCTCCTAGGCGATGACTTCGATGATCATTTGACAAGTGCATCTCACGTCACACCAAATCAAAGGATTTCTTGTAGTCACAGTCGCTTGCCAGAAACCAAGGTATACTTTGCTTACAACGAACAAAAGAATTAGGCCTTTATTTGTGTATTGTACTTGTTTTAAGGTCTGATATAAGTGTCTGTGCGTCAAGTTATATAGACTAAAATCCAACTTATTAATTATTGTTCTGTGAAAAATAGGATATATAAATTCAAGATACTTTTTGCAATCTGAAAGGCTTTGAATTTCCCAAATCTAAAAATTATCGACCTTCGATTTTAGCGTTCGTTACTCCCTAACATGAAAAATCAACGCACCTGACTTAATTAATAAAGTTAGGTGCGTTGACTATATAATATAATCTGAGAGACCTGTTTCTGCTTTCTGTCTGTATGGCTGATGCTAACCTCCAAGTGAGTAACACGTTGCGCCTTCTCCGGCTAACATTCTCGACTGACATGAAGTGAAAAGAGCATATTGAATCTATTACTAGGTCTGCTATTAAGAAAGTTGGTTTACCGTGTTATACGAGGCAATCGTACTCTCCGGAATATATCTTACATTTCTATAAGTTTACAACTAATCTATGCTTAGAATATTGCTGCCACATATGGTCCGATGCCTCTGCTATGTATCTTGAGCTCTTCGATGAAATCCAAAGAAGAATCAGCAATATTATTGGTCGTAATCTGGCGACTTGGCTTCAGTCACTTTCCCACCGCCATAAGGTTCCCGCTCTGTCTTTTCTATAAATACTATCATGGTAATTTTTCGAATGAGCTCTTCGCTATGGTATTTTCATAGAGACAAAGAGGTATTATGGTGGTTGTAGTAAGAAAGGTACGTATGAATGTGTTGTTTTGGTGTAAGGAATATTGTTTCGTACGATTGGGTCAGTGTTTGCGGCTAGCTAAGTTATAGTTAAGACAGAAGAAGACCGTCCTTTTCCCAATCCCCTTTTCGGCCTTGTGCCACATTTCTGTAGATAACAGAATAAATATTGCTCTTCGCTATGGTACCTAGACTTGATGAATTTAAGCACAGTACTAGACTGGTGTTGAGATCACATCAATTTACAGTTGATCTGGCTAGATGTAGCCGTAAGTTCTATGTTAACAGTTTCTTCTCTCGCACTTTCTCGCTTGTGAAATTCCCTTCCGGTTCCATGCTTTTCATCCAACTTTAATGTCGCAAAAAATTTAAATGCAATGTCAATCGCTATCGACTGTCCTCCTCATTAATCGTTCCTCTTCCTGCTCATTATTAATGTTTCTATTCCTAATTCGTCCACACTCAGTAACCCCTTGCGTCTTAGTGGCTTTATTGCCTTACATGGGGTGATACCGATTAAGAAAAAGAAGCACAACAATCACATTTTTGTATAGGCTCCTTTATGCCTTCCATCGGTATGGCTGATACTAACCTCCAGCCTTCTCGGACTAACATTCTCAGATGACATGAAGTGGAAAGATTATATTGAATCCATCGCTAGGTCTGCTTGCTAAGAAAGTTGGTTTAATGTGCCCTACGAGACAATCTCAGAGGCTAGAATCTATCCAACAAGTCTACCATTTGTCGATGCATTGAACATTGCAGCATCTGCTCTGGTGTTTCTGCTTTGTATTTAGAGATTCTTGTGAAATTCCAAAGAAGAATTCGCAATGGTATCGCTCCTGTCCTGGCTAGCTGGCTTCAGTTACTTCCCTGTGCCATTTCTGCCTGTAAGTCTACCATGCGCCCATGCTTCAAATATTGCTAGCACGGTCCGATGTTATTTAGGGATTCTTGAGAAAAACAAGAGAAGAATCAGCAATATTATTGGTCTTGACCTGGCGTCTCGGCTTTATTAACATTCCTACCACCGTAATGTCGCTTCCCTCAGCTTTTTCTATAAATACTTCATGGTAATTGTTCGACTGAGCACTTCGCTATGCTACTTCGACCTTATGAATTTAGGTGCAGTACCAGATTGACAGCAATGTCTGATAAATTTGCATTTGAATTGGCTACATGTAACCGTAAGTTATATTCTAACAGTTTCATTTCTCGCACTTGTCGCTTATGGAACTGTATTCCGGCTCCATGCTTTCCGACCAACTTTGATCTTCAAAAATGTAAATGCAATGTCAATTGCTATATTATGTTTTTCCTGATCACCCTTCTATTGTTTTCGCTTATTAATTATGTTTCTGTTCACACCCGGAAATCCCTTGTGTCTTCGTGGTTTTATTACCTTGTTTGGAGTGAAATCGATTAATATATATATATATATATATATATATATATATATATATATATATATATATATATATCTTCATAGAATATTTAAAGTCGAATATGAAAGTTATAAGAGAAATATCGCAATAAATAGGATTAAGACATGACACTATCCCTGCAATAATCTTTACGAAATGTACTCCTGAACTAAATCCTTTTCCCTCTAAACCCTATAATAAACGCATTATTCCTTTGCTTTCCAGTGTGTTTTCAATACTCTTCTGCTGTTTCAGTCTTTAATAACTCATTCTATCAGTCAACTAGCTAACCCTATTTGGCAATGTACTAGGGGTTCTAATCAACGCTGAATTGGTTAAGCATCTCACCTCACAGGGTCTTCTTCCAGATAAGCAATATGGCTTTCGCTTCTCTAAGTCAACTGCTGATGTATTAACGGTTATTGTTGAAAGAGTCTATCAAGCTTTAGGTTAGAATGGTTAACATCGGGCTGTTTATTTGGACATCTCGAAGGCATTTGACAAGGTTTTATATGCATCTCTTTTTTGTTGGTCTTCTTTCTTGGTCAAATTTTTGAAATGACTCGTGAAATAAAGGTTGTCTTGAACGGCCACTCTTCTAAATCTTTTTTGCGTTAATTCAGGTGTTCTCTTTCCTTGGAATTGTTCCTTATTCCCATCAACGACCTTTTATCGTTTCTCAACTCTGTACCTATGCTGATGACACACTTGTTTACACCTGTCTTAATATTAGGTTGGTGCAAAAATAATGACGTAAGAATGTCGTTTTTTGACGTTAAAAATACGTCAAAAAACGACATTATTACGTCATTATTTTTGCACCAACCTAATAGTAAGTCTTGGTCGGTTCGATCTGCTCAAATTGGCAGCTGACCTCAAAAATGACATTCAATCTGTTGTTAACTGGAGCAAGGAATGGCTTCTGAATTGTAACCGCTCCCAAACAAAACTACTCTCTTTTAATCGTCTAAGTGAACCCTTTTTATTATCCATCAGCGTTAATTATCAAATTTTAATCTCTGGTTTTCCTTACAACGTTTAGGTCATTATATTCGGCCATAAATTTAAGCAGAATGAATCGGAGATTAAAAAAAAATGAAATGGAATGCGACTTAAACTAGTTACCCGTATTTTCGGAACTTGTAAAAACAACGCCCACATTTTCCAATTCACGCAACTTAAAGAAAGATTTTGTAAATCGAGAGTTGAGATAAAACACTATAATGAAAACAAAAAGAGAATCCCGGTCACAAATAAATGATGAAAAATTTTTTCACTGTTACAATTAGTTTTTAGTAATCCTTTCTGGAGTTACCTTCGTCTTTTACGTACAGGTAAGAATTCTAAATATAAATTGTTGGGCATCACATACGGAGCGAAGAAGTAAATAAACACCAAGACAGTCAATCATCAAATGACAAAAATGGTTTCTGAGTTAGAGGATCCGCACATCCTTCCGGTTAATAAATTAATTCTTTGAAAATAAATATTTAACAATTTACAATAAATGGGTCGCATTGGCACCAAGAATATAAAACATACCTAGTGATCTCTTTGAAAAGTATTTACGCAAAGATTCTAGACCAGACAATCCAGTAAGGAGATACATGCGATAACAGTACCACGGCGCGGTTTAAAGAAAATTCCCTTGCTCATTCACCCATTTTCTCACGTGCTATATGACGTTTACACTCGTCCCCACGAAGCTACGTGACACTTACACTCTTCCTCGCCAAGCTAGGTGACATTTACACTCTTCCTAGCCAAGCTACGGGATACTTACACTCTTCCTACGTGACACATCCGCCTCACTTTTTACTTTGGCTCTTTTCTTCAAACATACCCACGAAGAAATCTTATTTCTTTTTATGTTAAGAAGCAACTAAATACAAGGAACTTTAACACAAGAACTTTAATACTCGTAAACACTGAGAAACAATTTAGTCGCAAAAGACGCGTTTTTCTTTGTTGTTGGTTGATTCGCAACACGCATTTCCTTTTTACCGAACAGCTCATGCTTATTTAAGTCTCATGAGAATTACCTAACGATAGAAGGCGAGAACTGAAGATACATCTAAAGACACAGGTTAATCTCACCAGTAATAGAGCCATTAGCATACTAGGATGATTAATTCTGAATATAATGCGTTTTAATTATATTAGGTTGGTGCAAAAATAATGACGTAATAATGTCATTTTTGACGTATTTTTTAACGTCAAAAAACGACATTATTACGTCATTATTTTTGCACCAACCTAATATTATAGAATCAACCAGTATTAAATACTGTACAGCAAGGTACATATTTCACTCATACATATATAGGGGTTACTTCTGATGGTTGCTTCTTATCATGGTGGAGGGACTTGCTGGATCCAGTGACTGAGAGCGATACCGTCAGGTGTTGTATACTCCTGGTAGATCTCAACGGTTGAACCAGTGGATAAAGGGGGCTACGCATGACGGACATGTTACAGAAGGCGCCATTTAAAATTCTAACAGAGTCAGCGGCAGTCCGTTGCAGTTTCATAATTGGATTCTGCATGTTTCGTTACATATATGCCACCGGGAAAAATCAGGAAATCAAGTGTGCTGGTCACTTCTTCGGAAATTTAAGTCAACCATAAACAAATTGACGCCATAGGCACTTAATTCTACTCTGATTTTCGTACACCGCCAATTAAATATTGCGAAGCCAAACGGCGATAATAATGGATGATGGGATCAGATTTGGTCGAAATTGGAATCTTCTAGTCCCGAGCCTGCACGCTGGCGATGAATTTAATCATCAACGCCATCATCGTAAAGGAACCGATCATAGAAGGAGAAATTCAATTCTTGGACTCGAGATGAAGTCAGTGATATACAGAGCACGACAAAAGGAAAACCTTTTTTTATGTACAGGAGATATAACGTCTTTTTATTAGTACTGTGGATGTAAAGTCAGTTTTTTTTTGTTTTTATAGTTTTCAACATAATAAATTTAAATCAAAAATATGGCGCACGGGCCACACTATGGCTTACACATTTAAATCTTAATTTCAAACTGATGTAAATAGGATGACGTGAAGCAATTCAGTGGACCTACTTTGCTTAGCATTTGGAAGGTTCTTTTTAGCTATCCCAATACACCTAGGGATTTCAGTATCACACCGTCCCAGCTAATATGCAAATATTAAAAAAAATGTAGATGTTTCACTAATAACTCTATCGTAGTTAACTCGAGTGGATTAACGGTTTGTTATGGTGTGATTTCACAGTGGAGGCTTTTATTTGTACTAAGTCGCTCCTAAAATAGGTTCGACGTACAAAACGTTAGGAACTTGATATAATAGGTATAACGCAGAGTAATCTAGTTGTGGTCGCTGATACTTTAGTATTCGACTAACGGTCGTACGGCATCGATTGACTAACCAACTCCCTGAGCCAACCCTCTTGTTACTCTTACTAATCCTACTTATTATAGGTGGGAGAGTCTATTAACTATAGAATAGGTGTGTTCCACTATAACACGGTTAGCAGCTCAGATTGAGGAATTGGAGAACTGAATTCGAATTCCAGTCGAGTTCATTACATTTACTTAAGTGCTAATATTCTTTGGAAACGTATGAATCCGTCTCTTCTATCTCCCCAGCTATGGGTAAAATAGCAGGAGAGACTGTATCCTATAACCTTGGAGAAGGAAACTGAATTGAAACCAGCTGCTTCCTTGTAGGTCTTGGCCTTTTTAGGCAAAGCCTAGAAGAAGGTAACCTTAAAAACAAATCCGCCTCTAAGAGCAGAGGCGGGGTAACTTCAACATCACCGGTGCCGAAAAAAAAAAAATAAAATAAACAAACAAATAAAATGAAATAATAAAAAAGCAAAAAAAAAAAAGCAAGCCATTGATGGAAGCATTCTTGGAACTTCGTTCTTGATATAGTGAGCAGCTGCCTCATCGCATTCTGTTCAATCTCTTCGATGTCTTGAAATCTTGTTCCATTCAAGCGGGATTTTATTTTTGAAGAGAAAAAATCACAGGGGACAACGCCTGGGGATTGTGGCTGTTGTTGGGCTCGGGAAATTCTGTGCTTTGCGAAAAACTGTGAACAAAATATGGTCAGTGATGAAAATTCTGTGGTGTGCTGAGACAACCACACTCTACACACTATCCTGCTTTGAATATCATCATGAACCGCAACTGTAAGATGGAGGGGAGGGGTAACTATAGTGAAGCAAAATTTGCTAACTGAATAAAATGAATGAAAATAAAAAATTGTCGTCAATCTAGTTTCATGATTATCTATGCGAAAATAACAAGAAAAGCATATTTAAATGAAAAAAGTTCAAAAAGGAATAAAACCGTACATACCTATTGTTCCGAGAAACAATGGATCACATGAAATAAAAAGAGAAAGAAAATGACGTTAATACTTTGAAAGTGGGATGTATAAATAAATAAACAGCAGATTTTGCGGACAAATAATATTTAGCCTATATTCTATTTTTAACCGTATTTCTGCACACATCGCATTATATAAAATCTAGTCGCCTGAAGTGATTTCTCTTTTTATGTGTGTGGCATTTTTTAAATCAAAATTGTGGTAAAATTTCTTTCTATATATGAATAAAAAGAAACAATAGGAAAAAAAAGTCTGTTTAAACTGAGCGAATAATATTCAATACAAATTATTGAATCTTTCTCTCTTACTTTACTTTTTAAGGGAAATTTGAATTAGGACACTTTGTGTCCTCCACATGACTCAACTGACCTTTCTACCACTGAATGAACACACACACACACACACACACACACACACACACACACACACATATATATATATATATATATATATATATATATATATATATGAATATAAGAGAGAATTGGAAAATATCTGTTTAAAGTAAAATGAGGGAATAATATTCAATAATTATAAAATACATGACAGAGTGGGCCAATATCTGCACTGGAAAATCTGCAACTTCTACGGGAAGGAAACTGAAAGAAACTGGTATGAACACTACCCAGACCCGGTTACGGAGATAGGACCTGTTACAATTCTATGGGACTACACAATACACACTGACAGAACAATCAAAGCCAACCGGCCAGATATTGTTATTAAAGACCACAAACAAAAACGATGCCTCCTTATTGATATGGCAGTCCCTGCTGACTGCAATGTATCTTTGAAGATATTCAAAAAGTTGTCAAAGTACAAGGACCTTGAAATAGAAATCTCGAAAATGTGGCATATGGGAACATCAACAATCCCTGTTGTAGTTGGAGCCCTAGGACTGGTTGGAAAAGATTGCAGTAGACTAATTGAAGGGATTCCTGGAAGTCCATGCCTCAAGGAGATACAAAAAATTGTTCTGACAAGTACAGCCCACACCTTACGAAGGGCTTTATCTATGTAATTTAATTCTTTTTTTTTTCTTTCTTTTTAGTCAGTGGAAAGTGTCATGACGCCATTTCTAACCTTAGGTCCCTGGGCGGGACCCGGAAAGAAATGTGTAAACGCCAGAAATCAAAGAAATAATAATAATAATAATAATAATAATAATAAATAAATAAATATTAAATATTACTCGCTCACTTTACTTTTCACCAAAAATTTGAATTCAACCCACTGATGAACATTCATGAACGTTCTCAAATTTAAAAGTCTTAATAAACCAATGACATCCTCGCCTCTGTGTATATAAACAGTATTTAGCCCCCTCCCACCTCGAGGGCATCATGTGGCACAAGGCCGGTTTAACGTGGGATCTCCGAGCCCGTGGGATCGGCCCAAAAATATGCCTATTGAACCCGTATAAACGGTTTCAGGGTCGGTTTACTTCCCAGAAAGAGGATCCGCCCTTCGGCGTAACCTTGTTCGGGTTCCTCCCCGCCCGAAGGCAGAAAGTTCAACCGATCAGCCAGTCAGCAGGTCAGCCGCTCGTCCGACTTCAGACTGTATATAAACAGGTGCAGCATAATAAATCCTTCATTGCCTTGATAAAGTCCATCAGCGGACGAAACGCGTCGGCTAAGTATAGTTTTTCCTCTTCTCTCTTTTTCTTATATATATATATATATATAATACAAATATAAAATATATCACTTAGATGATTGGTGTTAACTTCAGCATACCAATTCTAGAGTTTCGTAGACGGGCCTTCCATCAGTCACTCCGATATCAGTCATTGATTGTTTACTTTCTCGGTATTTATATGTCCACCTTCCATTGGTGCAAGGTTCCTGTATTTCCTTTCATTGCGTGTGTGTGTGTGTGTGTGTGTGTGTGTGTGTGTGTGTGTGTGTGTGTACGAGGTCTGGTCAAAAAGGAAAAACTATAACACATATCAATTCAGCACTTAATCTCCTTCGAAGTAGCCCCATTCTGAAACCACACAAATTTTTCCATCGTTTGATGGAAGGATTCTTAGAACCCCGTTTCTGGGATAGAGTGCCTCGTCGTATTCTCTCGGATTGCCCCGACATCTTGAAATCTTGTTCCTTTCCTGGGAGATTTGATTTTTGAAGCGGAAAATGTTGCAAGGGACGCGATCTGGGGAATATGATAGTTGTCCCGCCTGGGAAATGTTGTGCTCTGCGAAAAACAGCTGAACAAAATATGGCTACTGATGGAAACTTTGTGGCGTGGTGAGACGACCACACTCTACACACTTTCTTCCAGGTAGTGCTATAAGCAAGGGAAGTGAGCGAAAACGCAACAAAATAGAGTGTATTCGCAACAGATTTGAAAGTCAATATTCCAAGTGACTTCACTCTGTATACTTTAGTAAAGATTCAGATACTTTTAACAAACCACGTATACGTAATATTTATATACAGATATACCGACACACATGCATATATACATAAATATATATATTCAAATACACCTATTAGAAATACGTCCAAATTACCAGAATTTGATGTATTTTATGGCCAGCATGACTTCTACTAAAAAGCGCTCAGAAAGTAAAAGTAATAGTATTATTTTCTCCCAAAAAGAGTCCAAAAAGAAACGTGAGCCAGAATATTCAATGAATTAATAAATGTTCAATGGATTTAGCTCACAGACCGACTCTAGAGTTTCGCTTTCATCTATAAATATGTGTATAAATTCATTTAAAAATGAATTTGTGAATTTTAAAAAAAATCTTACTACCTTTTTAACTCAATTCTAGCGTAGCAAGAATTTCAAAGATTGAAATTTAAGATTTGTATTTAACTAAATTCGAATTTGATAATAATTTCGATAGATTTATCAAATATCTGAGGATGAAATGTCGATCTAAAAACTACTGTACTTATTTAGAGGGAAAATAACATACACGAAAAATTATTTAAAATGCAAAAATTGAGTCTTGCCAGAATATTACATTAAGTCCTGGATTTTTTTCAAATATATCCTTTCATAAAAGAAATATCTTTTTCTCAAGCCGACATATTTGTATTTGATAATAAAAATTAAATCAAAAATAAAGAAAACGGTTAACACATGCCTTTTAAAATAAATCATTAGAATGAAATAAAAATACTTAAACATATAAATAATTACATAAAAATCAATAGCAACACCATTAATTTACTTTTGTTTAATGTTCGTTACTCTATAGTTTACCTTTCCTTTCACACAATGAGCTTATTATTTTAGAGCGTTGTCTAATTCAGTAACATCTATGATTTGTGTTATTTTTTCCACGTTACATCTGTGTTTAAATACAGATTATTAAATCATGTTTCTAAATTTTTCCTCATAAAGTTTTTTTTAATTTTTTTTTAGAATAAAACGCTTTGGCATGAAATTTTTCCTCTTGTTTTTTCTTAATATGGTTTTCACAGATACATTTTACTTATAATTGAATATTTACACACACAAACACACACACACACACACACATATATATATATATATATATATATATATATATTTGGTGAGAGTAGTCGTGGTTCCCGGGGGCACAGTCCTATGGTCACAGAGAACTCAGTTGAGTTCCTCCACGGAATATGTGAGCGAGCGGCGCTTAGTTGAGTCTGATTTGGAATCTCTTCGTCACAGTTGGTATGCTGTTCGCTTGACAACCCAAATGTCAGGGTTCGATACTCGGTAGTGAATGCGCACTGCTGATGAGTCCCAAATATAGGACGAAACGGCAGTCCAGTGCTTCCTGCATTCTGTAGAGGTTTCTATCAGACTCGATGAATTATATATTATATATATATATATATATATATATATATATATATATATATATATATATATATATATATATATATATATATATATATATATATATATATATATATATATATATGATTAAATAGACGATGGTAGACGATATTTGCGGGTTAAAGTGCTGAATATCAGAGCTAGAGCGTATGTAAATATAAAAGTAGATACTGATGCCAACACCCAGCGGCGACAGTCTGTTTCAGGCTTAGAAGCAATGGTTAGGCAATTCTCTCCCCCACCCCCAGCCCCAGTGGAATAGTGGATAGCGACTTGGATTGAGGAATCGGAAAGCCGAGTTCGAATTCCAGTCGAATCCATTGGATTCAGTTACGTCCTAATACTCTTGGGAAAGGTATTAATCCTCTTCTTCTCCCTCCAGCGATGAGTAAATAGCAGAACAGACTGGGTTCTATAGCCTTGGATGGCAACTAGTCTAGAAGGACAACTCTGAATTTAAAACCTGTGGAGGGTTTTTCCGTGGCGCCCCAGGTCTCTGTTTCGGCCGTTTAAAAAGTATGGTTGGTTCAGCACAAAGCCTTTACCACTATAATCCAATCATGTGCTGTATAGAGTTAGTTAGCCGAGTGGTTACAACGTTCGCATTGCGACCACGCGACCTGGGTTCGAATCTCATCATGGTCAGCTTTTTAGGAAGGGGATTTCCTTTTGTTATCAGACTGGAGGATCGTTCGCAGCGTGCGCCACCTTTGGAAATTGCCAAGCCTGGTGAGAGAAACTGGGTAGAGGGATCCCTTGGGGGCCGTCGATAGCTGTGAGAGCACGAAGTCATAAGTCATCGGGACTGAGGGCCTGAGCGTGCTGGCCTTGTTCAGATTGTTGATCACGCTAGATAACACGCCTTTTCCCAGAAACTGTAACTAAGGTCTGCTCAGCATAGTTGCAGTATAAACCACAGATGCGCTCTGTGGGTGTTGAATAAACACAAATGCTCCTGAGCAAGCATCAGCAACAGGGATTGGCTAGCCACCCTAGTAGACGGGTATCCTTGAATACGAGTGGCAAGCTGTACATACACAGAGTTAGATAAATCAAACGACCAGATATGAGCAACCGTATAAGTGCGTGTTGGCGCGCATAGACAGGCAAGCAAATAAATAATGATCAAATGTATTCGTGAGGTGTAAACATAGAAGTGTTCGACGTGGTCAGACCGAGTAAAGATATATATTAATAAATATACATATACATATACCTACGTATATATATTATAAAGAATACAAGTCACCTAGTTCTCTCGCTGTCTGTCTGTCTGTATCTCTCTCTCTCTCTCTCTCTCTCTATATATATATATATATATATATATATATATATATATATATATATATATATATATATATATATATATATATATATATATATATATGTGAAAAGTGTGTGTATATAAATATAAATAAATATATATATGTATAATTGTCTGACGATATCTAAAGCGTGAAACCCAGGGTCACAAACTCACATCTATCAACCAAATATATATACATATATATATATATATATATATATATATATATGTGTGTGTGTGTGTGTATGTATATATATATATATATATATATATATATATATATATATATATATATATATAGAGAGAAGAATATATATATATATAAAAATATATATATATATATATATATATATATATATATATATATATATATATATATATATATATATATATAGAGAGAGAGAGAGAGAGAGAGAGAGAGAGAAATAGGTTGTCTGAATTATTTATAGGTGATGAACTGATTGTTCCAAGTGAAGGGTTAAAGTGACCAACAATACATTTGATATGTAATTGTAGCCATAAAATTCTTTTCAAAACAATTAGATTTCGGCATTAAATAACCCATAGAGATGTTGATATGCCGCTAAACAAAATCAACCAACCAAACATCCAACATAAAAGAACTCTTTCATGACATTAATCCATACAATATTCCACAATTTCTTAAAAAAATCAATCTCTATTCCAAAATATAACTTCAACAAAACTACAACATTAAACACATATACCACCGCCTCTAGTAATCATGCCTTCACAAATATATATATGTATAAAAGCAAAGTATCATCTACCATGTATTCAATTGTGAGGGCAGAATAATATCTATTATATATTTATTACTTCAAAACTCAAAGAAAAATTAAATTTCGGTATTAAATGAACCATAAGGTGTTGATATGCTTTTAAAAATCATAAAGTCTTGTTACCATGAAAGTATTTATAGAAAAAGCACATGGAAGGTATATAACAGCAGTGTGAAAGTGACTGTCGAGATGCCAGGTCAAGACCTATAAAATTACAGATTCTTCTTTGATTTTAATCAAGGCTCTCTAAATATATAGTTAGAGAACCAAACCAGATGTGGCAGCAATATTCAAAATAAAATTGGTTAGACTATGTCGAAGAACGGTTTCCAAGAGCTGGGCAGAATATGGCGAGGCAGGAGGATTTCTTTGGTAACAAATAAAAGAATATTGGGCTGTTACGTGACATCTGCCCTCCTCAAAGATGAAGAAGAGAGAATCGAGGCGACGGAGATGTGGTCCTACAGAAGGATGCTGAGGATATCATGGACCAAGCGTGTGAGCAACGATGAGGACTTGTAGAAGAAGCAAACAAGAAGGTGTCTTATATTTAACATCAGAAAGAGGCAGCTGAAGTTTCTGGGACACGTAAAGAGGAAGGAAAGCCTGGAAAATCTGATACTCACAGGTCGAATAGAAGGAAGGTTTGACAAGGGAATGCAACGCATGACATACCTGACGAGCTAGAGCTGGTGGATGACAGAACCTGGTCTAGGGAAGGGGGTGGCAGAAGGACGTAACTTATTGAGAGCCACAAGGGATAAGGGGAAGTGGGGAGCGATGATCACCCACGTCCTAAAAGGACACGGCATATAAAAAGAAGATATACCCAAACGAATTCTGAAAAAGATTTGAATTAAAAGTTTAACATTTCAGCTTCTACACCTCTTCATTTGTGCATTTTTTTAAGCATTACCCCCCGAGCAAGGCGTGAAGCCACTAGGATGCAGGGGGTTGCAGAAGATTTGGAGCAAGAGCAGATAGGAGTGATAGAAGAAAGGATGAGGAGAGGGATAGTGGATAGATCAAGGTAACTGGAGATGTCGATTGACATTACATTTGAATAGTTGGCGATTATAGCTCTCAGGGAAACAGTAATTGGGAAGGGTGTTCCACAGGCGAGAGGTGCGAGGTATGAAGCTATTGGAGTAGAAGAGACGGCTACATTTAAAAGTTTCTACAGTGTAAGCGTGGGAACGGGATGCCAGCCTCGTAGGGCGCTTGAATTCATGGAGTCTGGGAACCAGTGAAAGCAGCTCATCGGAGCAATTACCATGAAAGTATTTGTAGAAAAGACAGAGAGAGGCGACCACAACCGTGACCATCACTTTAGTCTGATGAAGTCTTAAAGGACGAAATGCGCCCCACGAAATATTTTCCTACTTTGTTATTAATTTTCTTAACATTGTTTTGTTATAATAAGATTTCTGTCTCATTTGATTCCCATATTGATGCCTATAGACGTATGCGGCGAGTGGCACATGTTGTACGTGTCGAGCAGATCGTTGAAAGGTCTTTCTAATTAAGGAGAAGGTCGACGGTCCATAAGAGACACTTAAGAGTCGGCTGATTATAGGCGTCAACACCTGACCCAGCCTCTTAGCTTCGATCAAGGAGAAAAAGAAACGAAATAATTACCTTTGGAATCATCATGTATTCTTCTTGTTTCGCCTCCTCTTACTGGCTCTCTTTGTTTCACTCTCCCAATTCATTTCTTTAAACTCTCACTCACTCTTTCACTCTCTCTCTCTCACTCCCTCTCTCTCTCTCTGTTTCTCTCTCTCTCTCATTCCGTCTCTCTATCTCTTTACTTCATGCATTGATTGCCCTTTTTATTTCTTTGCCAAATGTTTGTTTCTATTTTTCATCTTTTCTTTCTTTCTTTCTTTCTTTCTTTCTATTTCTTTCTTTCTTTCTTTCTTTCTTTCAGTCTTTCTTTATTCATTCTTTCTTACTTTCACTTACACATTTCATTTTATTTCTCTACTTAAATATTCTTTTTCTTTCTTCCTTTTCTATTTTCTTTCTTTCATTCATTCATTCATTCATTCATTCTTTCTTTCTTTCTATCTTTCCCTTTTTATTTCTTTCTTTCATTCTTTATTTCTTTCATTTACACTGTTCAATTTTATTTCTGTACATAAATATTCTTTCTTTTCCTTTTTATCTTTCATCCATTCTTTCTTTCCTTCCTTTTTCCTTTCATTCTTTCTTTCTTTCACTTACACATTTCATTATTATTTCTGTACTTTTCTTTCTTCCTTTTCTTTTTCCTTTCTTTCAGCCATTCTTTCTTTCTTTCTTTTTTTCTTTCTTTCATTCTTTCTTTCTTTCCTTTTTTCTTTATTTCATTCTTTCTTTCTTTTCTTTTTTCTTTCTTTCATTCATTCTTTCTTTCTTTGCTTTTTTCTTTATTTCATTCTTTCTTTCTTTTCTTTTTTCTTTCTTTCATTCATTCTTTCTTTCTTTCCTTTTTTCTTTCTTTCATTCTTTCTTTCTTTTCTTTTTTCTTTCTTTCTTTCATTCATTCTTTCTTTCCTTTTTTCTTTCTTTCATTCTTTCTTTCTTTTCTTTTTTCTTTCTTTCATTCATTCTTTCTTTCTTTCCTTTTTTGTTTCTTTCTTTCATTCTTTCTTTTCTTTTTTCTTTCTTTCATTCATTCATTCTTTCTTTCCTTTTTTTCTTTCTTTCATGCCTTTCTTTCTTTCACTTATACATTTCCGTCTTATTTCTCTACTTAAATATTCCTTTTCTTTCCTCCTTTTCTTTTTTCTTTCTTTCTTTCATTATTTCTTTATTTTTTTTTTTCTTTCTTTCATTCATTGTTTTTTCCTTTCTTTCTTTCATTCTTTCTTTCATTCACTTACACATGTCATTATTATTTCTCTACTTAAATATTCCTTTTCTTTCTTCCTTTTCTTTTTTCTTTCTTTCTTTTATTTCTCCTGTCTTTTCTTTTTTCTTTCTTTCATTCATTCTTTCTTTCCTTCACTCTTTCTTTCCTTTTTTCTTTCTTTCTTTCATGCTTTCTTTCTTTCACTTATAAATTTCCGTTTTATTTCTCTATTTAAATATTATTTCTATTTCTTTCTGAATTTCTTTCTATCTTTGTTTTCCTTTCTTTCTTTCTTTCTTTCTTTCTTTCTTTCTTTCTTTCTTTCTTTCTTTCTTTCACTTACACATTTCATTATTATTTCTCTCCTTTTCTTTCTTCCTTTTCTTTTTCCTTTCTTTCATTCATTCTTTCTTTCTTTCCTTTTTTCTTTCTTTCTTTCATTCTTTCTTTTCTTTTTTCTTTCTTTCTTTCATTCATTCTTTCTTTCCTTTTTTCTTTCTTTCTTTCATTCATTCTTTCTTTCCTTTTTTCTTTCTTTCTTTCATTCATTCTTTCTTTCTTTTTTTTCTTTCTTTCATGCCTTTCTTTCTTTCACTTATACATTTCCGTTTTATTTCTCTACTTAAATATTCCTTTTCTTTCTTCCTTTTCTTTTTTCTTTCTTTCTTTCTTTCTTTCTTTCATTCATTCTTTTTTCCTTTCTTTCTTTCATTCTTTCTTTCATTCACTTACACATGTCATTATTATTTCTCAACTTAAATATTCTTTTTTCTTTCTTACTTTTCTTTTTTCTTTCTTTCTTTCTTTCTTTTCTTTTTTCTTCCTTTCTTTCATTCTTTCTTTCTTTTCTTTTTTCTTTCTTTCATTCAATCTTTCTTTCCTTTTTTCTTTATTTCTTTCATTCTTTCTTTCACTTACACATTTCATTATTATTTCTCTACTTAAATATTCCTTTTCTTTCTTCCTTTTCTTTTTCCTTTCTTTCTTTCTTTCTTTTTTTCTTTCTTTCATTCATTCTTTCTTTCCTTTTTTCTTTCTTTCTTTCTTGCTTTCTTTCTTTCATGCTTTCTTTCTTTCACTTATACATTTTCGTTTTATTTCTCTATTTAAATATTATTTCTATTTCTTTCTGAATTTTTTTCTATCTTTGTTTTCCTTTCTGTCTTTTTTCTTTCTTTCTTTCTTTCTTTCTTTCTTTCACTTACACATTTCATTATTATTTCTCTATAAAAATATAATTTTTCTTTCTTGCTTTCTTGCTTTATTTCCTTATTTCTTTCCTTTTTTCTTTCCTGTCATTCCTTTTTACTTTTTGTTTTTTCCTTTCTTTCTTTCATTCAATCTTTCTTTCTTTCACTTACATTTTCCATTTTTATTTCTCTACATAAATATTTTTCTTGATTTCTTTATTTCTTTTCTTTTTCCCTTTCATAAATTTTTTACTTTTTCTTTTTTTTTTCATTCTTTATCTCTTTTATTTGAATATTTCATTTTTATTTGTCTACTTAAATATTATTTTTCTTTCTTTTTTTCCATTTTCCTTCTTCTTTTCTTTCTTTCTTTCTACTTAAATTTCGATTCTTTTCATTTCTTAGTGTGTTTAACCCAATACAAGACCTAAGAACCCCTCCAGTTAGTGTGTTACTGAATAAGATTATTGTAAAGAAAGAAAGGAATGTAGATATGTGTCAGATACTATGAGGAAATGTAGCATCGATATGGGTTGACCTTAGACTTGAAGCGGTTCAGATTACAGCGTTCGATGAGGCATCCTGTCTGGGTTCTGTTCCACAAAATAGCAGTTCTGGAGTAGAAGCTATGTGAGTGGAACTGTCTTCTTACGAAAACTATTTATTTCAAATTATATTCGAATAGACTTCAAGCCACAGAGTGATGATTCTCTTGTCAAATGCGAAGGAAACCAATGGGAAGATAATGTGAGCAAAGAAAATGCTTTGAGAAATGTAAGAATTACAATGTATACCTACAATCAGAAAGAGACAAATTGAAATCTTGTGTCCCAAGTATATACTTTAGGCAAAAGCAAGGGGAAACAACAGTTAACCTGATGCCTATTTTGAGTAAATCGCTAACAGAACAGGGAAAAGGAGATATGGGAAAGTTAAGGGGAAAAATACAGGAAGATGTGGAGAGCGGTGATTGATTATGACCTTAATCGGCAGGATACATAAAACAATAATATTCTCTATAAAGAATATCGTTCAATATTTCCTGAATATTAACTGACACAACAACATTCCCGAGGGGTTTCTGGCCAATATATTACTATACAAACAATCAAGATGAAGATTTAGGTCTAAACTGATTATTGTAGAACAACACATAAACTACAATATATATATATGAAGGCCAAATATATTCTTAAAAATAACAAACTGAAAGTCACATAAACAAAGAATGTGACCAACAAAAATGCTTTAAGAAATGTAAGAATTAAAAGGTAATGTATACCTACAATCGGAAAGAGACAAATTGAAATCCTAGGACGCATTCTGAAGGTCCCAAGTGTATACTGAAAGCAAAATCAAGGGGAAACAACATTTAACCTAATACCTATTTTGTGTAAATCGCTAACAGGACAGGTACAAAGAGATATGTGAAAGAATAAAAAAGTTAGAGCGAAAAATGACAGGAAAATGTGGAGAGCGGTAATCAATTTTGACCTGAATCGAGAGGATACATAAAAGGATAATTCTTGCTATAAAGGATATCGTTCAATATTTCTTGAATGTTAGCTGACAAACAACATTCCCGGGGCTTCTATGGCCAAAATATTACAATACAAACAATCAAGATGAAGATTTACGTCTAAAATGATTATTGTAGAACAACATATAATTTACAATATATATGAAGAGCAAATATTTTCTTAAAAAATAAGAATAGATTTCAAGCCACATAATGAATGTGACCAATGAAAATGCTTTCAGAAATATAAGAATTACAAGGTAATGTATACCTACAATCAGAAAGAGACAAATGGAAATCCTGGGATGCATACTAAATATCCCAAGTGTATACTGAAGGGAAAATCAAGGGGAAACAACACTTAACCTGATGACTATTTTGTGTAAATCGCTAACAGGACAGGGACAAAGAGGTCTGGGAAAGAAGAAAAAGTTGTGAAGATCCATGATCGACTATGATCCTATACAAAAGAAAAACACTCGTCATAAAAGATTTCGTTCAATATTTCTTAAAAACTCACATAACTAACTAAGAGAGAACGCTCTAGCGCTCACTGGCTTAAATATTGCGATAAAAACAAACAAAAACAGTAAATAATTAACGGATGATTGTAGAACTGTGTTAGATTTGGATTAAGGCTTCAAGTTTTTGGAAAAGTCCTACGGAAAATACCCCGGTAGATTAAAGCTCTGGTTCGTGAATTTGGTGTGGGCCGTGTCGAATAATATTGAGCAGTATTAAATAGGATAAATATTATATATTTAATAATAATAATAAACATGATAATAACGAATTAACTCATTACTGTGTAAATAAATAATTTCATGCCTTTTAATACATTTCCACCTGTAAATACTCTGTTTTTTTAATTAAACAATACTAATTACATTAATTGGCAATAAGATTGATAATATTTATTATATATTAGCCTTTTGACTAAATTGAAGCACGGAGAGAAAGATTTTAAAGTTGGAATTTTCGGACATACAATTGTCCATTTTTTTCCCTTTATTTCTTTCCTTTCTTTATTTATTTCCTTTTTTCCTTCCTTTCTTTCTTTCCTTTATTTATTTCCTTTTTTCCTTCCTTTCTTTATTTCTTTGCTTTTTTCCTTCCTTTCTTTCCTTTCTTTATTTCCTTTTTCCTTCCTTTCTTTATTTATTTCCTTTTTCCTTCATTTCTTTCTTTCCTTTCTTTCTTTCCTTTCTTTCTTTCCTTTTTCCTTCCTTTCTTTATTTCTTTGCTTTTCCTTCCTTTCTTTCTTTCCTTTCTTTATTTCCTTTTTCCTTCCTTTCTTTATTTATTTCCTTTTTTCCTTCCTTTCTTTCTTTACTTTTTTCTTTCTTCTTTTTTTCTTTCTTTCCCTTACACGTTTCATTTTTATATGTCTGATTAAATATTATTCATTCATTCATTCATTCTTTCTTTCTTTCTTTCTTTCTTTCTTTTCTTTTTTTTCGTTCTTTCTTTTCTACCTTCTATTTAAATTTTGATTCCTTTCATTACTTGGTACGGTTAATCCAATACAAGCCTTAAGAGCCCCTCAAGTTAGAGGATGACTGAATGAGATTATTGTAAACATAGAAAAAAATGAAGATATGTCGCATGCTATGACGAAATGTAGCATCTCTTTAAGGATGTTCAAATTGCTGTTTATAAAATCACATCTTTTTTTTCCCGATAGATCCTTTTTTCTCACGAAACGTATCTTAACGTGAACAACGATAACATATAGTAAAATGGATTAAGTCCGGCAATTTTTTTTAATATATTTTCTGTTTATACGTTATTTTTATAGATACAACTAGCAGCATGGCCCAGCGTTGCCTGTTCTTGATTCAAAAATCGTACGACTCATACAGCAATCGCTATCACTTGACTTAAAATATTTTTGCCCTTCCTTGCTTTTAAAGGAGTGCTCTTTGTCGTGCTGATGTTGCTACATACCTTACTCCTTGCCTATCTCACACTGCGAATTTTTTCTAAGCTCTATACTAAACATTAAATCTGTGACGAAAAAAGAACTAAACAAAATGAACACAAAACGATCAGCTTTAAAAAAGGACTCGTAACTGGAAAAACAGAATAAAAAAAGAATGTTAACAACAAATACTTTTTCACACCAAACCCAGTTCTGCGGAATCAGAATCAATGTTGAATTTAAGCAAGCGAATGAGCCAATTGGAGTAAAGTGCCATGCAGATTTAAATTTTTCCCACTTGTGACGAATGCAGCTATCGATGTTTTTTTGCACATTAGCATGCTAGTTAAAATTCGTGTCAGTCAGCTGTTGGCTCTCACGCTGGCCAATAGAACCTTCCTGCCTATTCGTGGCAGCCAGCTATAGGCTCTCACTCTGGCCAGTACAAAATGGCCGCAAACTACATGAAAACTGCCGTAGAAACATGAAAAAATCGATTATTTCCACTATCGATAGGAGTTGGGAAATGCAAAGTTGGTCTTGGCCTTCCCGCTAACTTGGAGCATGTGCATGTAAATTTTGGTGCAAATCCGTCGAAAATTGCGGCCGTGCATTCGTTACACACACACACACACACACACACACACACACACACATACACACACACATCCTGCCTTTTATAGATAGAGATTAATTTAAGTAAATACTCTGTTTTTTAATTAAACAATACTAATTACATTAATTGGCAATAAGATTGATAATATTTATTATATATTAGCCTTTTGACTAAATTGAAGCACGGAGAGAAAGATTTTAAAATTGGAATTTTCGGACATACAATTGTCCATTTTTTTCCCTTTATTTCTTTTCTTTTTTCCTTCCTTCCTTTCTTTCCTTTCTTTATTTCCTTTTTCCTTCCTTTCTTTATTTATTTCCTTTTTTCTTTCCTTTCTTTCTTTACTTTTTTCTTTCTTTCTTTTTTCTTTCTTTCTTTCACTTACACGTTTCATTTTTATTTGTCTAATTAAATATTATTATTTCTTTCTTTCTTTCTTTCTTTCTTTCTTCTCTTTTTTTTCGTTCTTTCCTTTCTACCTTCTAGTTAAATTTTGATTCCTTTCATTCCTTGGTATATATAATATATAATACGAGGCTTAAGAGCCCCTCAAGTCAGAGGATGACTGAATGAGATTATTGTAAACATAGAAAGAAATGGAGATATGTCGCATGCTATAAGGAAATGTAGCCTAGATATCGGTTGGCCCTAGACGAGAAATAAACAAGTTGGACTCACTTTTCCGAGGAATGTTTTTGTTGATTAGATTTAAAATTAAAGGTTTAAACAGGGATTTGGTTTTACTCAGAGAATACAGTTTCCACAGGCAGCTCACTAACCAAAAATAACAGTATTCTTCGGAAGAGTGAATGGCATAATAATATATACACATTTATATATATCAAGAACAGTTTTGGAGGAAAGACGTATGACAAAGTAGAAAGTGGAATTTTCGTGTGGAACTTTTCCTCCTTTAGAACTTCATCGGATTGGGTTTGTTTACGTTGATGCGACTACGCATGCGCACAGACGAGAGACGCTGGGAATTTTAAATTTAGATATTTTTCAATGTATTTTGTGTATATACTGTAGTCAATTTCGCTTAGATTATTTTTTTCTTTCATTTTTTTTTCTTTCCATTATCTTTAGTGCTAAATATTTGACATTGTAATAATAGAAGATCTGCCAAGAATGGTGAAACATTGTCAGAACCTGGAGGCAAATTTACTGTGTATGAACTAGTGATTAAAGCACTTTCTAAACACACACACACACACACACACACACACACATACAGACAAACGCGCTCGCACGCATACACACATATACACAAACACACATATATGCAAAGCACATACTAATGTATATGTATCATGTTTTAGATGTATAACTTTCTCTTAATCAACAGATACACACCCATATACATACATACATATATATATATATATATATATATATATATATATATATATATATAACACATACTAATGTTTATATGTATCATGTTTTAGATGTATACCTTTCTCTTAATCAACAGATAGACACTCATATATATATATATATATATATATATATATATATATATATATATATATATATATATATATATATATATGTATGCATGTATGTTTATATGTATCATGTTTTAGATGGATAACTTACCCTAGGGCAGTAAGAATTGTAGACGTATATTTTACTCAGCAGATACACACCTTCACACACACACACACACACACACACACACACACACACATATATATATATATATATATATAATTATCATATACAACGCTGATGACCGCATGTATTGTTAAGCGCTGTTCTTAAGCGACTATCTTGAAGCATACTTGAAAATAATGAGGTTGATTCAAGAGTTAATTACGCCAACTGCAATCATCCAACGAAATGTCAACATTGTTATTGATGATCACAATAATTAAGATGGAAAATATTGAAAGCTTCGAGGAAAATAGCATAAATATAGAGTTCAGTGGCCTTACTTTAACAACTTCATTTGTTCATCAAAAAATATTAGGATGGCGGATAAATTCATTTTTTTTTTTTTCAATCGGTATCAACCCATGCAAGGTAGTAAAGCCACTAAGACCCAAAGGCTTCCAAGATGTGGCATAATTAGGAACCGGAACATTAATAATGAACGGGAAGAGAAAACAGTAAACAGGAGGACAGGTGATAGCAATTGACATTGCATTTAAATATTTGAATATTAAAGTTGACTGGAAAGCATAGAGCTGAAAGGGGGTTTCAAACGCAAGGCATTAAAGCCACTAAGACACAAGGAGTTACAGGGTTTGGAAGAATTAGGAATAGAAATAAACATTATGGGTGGAGAGAGGAAAGAGTAATTATGAGGACAGTAGATAGCAATTGACATTGCATTAAATATTTGTAAATTAAAGGTGACTGAAAAGCATGGGGATGGAAAGGAGTTTCCACAGGTGAGAAGTACGAGAAAAGAAAGTTTTAGCATAGAACTCACGGCTACATCTAGCTAGCTCAACTGTAAATTGATGATATCTCGACGCCATTCTAGCACTGCGATTAAATTAAAAAAAAAAGCCTACATACCATAGCGAACAATTACTTGCAAAGGAGAATTGGTGGGATTAGGTTATCACAAGTTCTAGAGAATGAAGATGATACCATCCTCTGGAATTCTAACGTTCAGACTGATAAAGAAATCCAGGTGAATTGATCAAACGTTTGTGAAAAATCATGTTGAAAATACATGTCTTATGATAGATGTTGCAGCCCCAGCTGAGAAAAATACGTCTTTGAAAATATTTTGGAGATTAAATAGATACAAGAATTATGAGATCGAAATCAGTAGAATGTGGCAAAACAAAAACGAAATTACCTGTTAAAAATGGGACTTTGGGAAAAAGGGGCCAACAAATATACGAATCAAATTCCTTGTAGCACTAAAATATATGGATTTCGAAATATCATAGTCATGTGTAAGTCTTACATCTTGAATAGAATTCTCTCTGTGTATTGACCAATTTTTTTTCTCTCTAATTGCATAGCACCTCATCTGATTGTATCTTGTGATACAACTTTTGTCTTGAAGTCTTTGACTGAGAACAAGAGAGAACTGTACTAACCAAAGCGAAAGCTAAACAGAAACAAAAACAAAAATACTGACTAGAAATGCTCAACTAAATGACAGTATAATCTCCTTGCGATTTCTACACCCATAAAATACCTATAGAAATTACCCGACTGCGAAGTTAAATATTTCAAGTTAACATATTTAACACAGTATTGTAATAACAATAATAAATATGAATGCTGGTCATTATCAATGAAGTCGTCCTGGGTATGACGATAAACTACATCCAGCAGCAATGCTTCCGATCGGAAGGTTTTGAAGAATGTGGAACTATTTCTTAATTGCTGTTGTTCCCAGGTCAACCCTAAACTGGGGTGGTAACACCTGTTAGGGTCCCAGATATGGGCAAATATTTAACCTCGAAACTGGGATCAAAACGCTATGTAAGTATAAAAATACATATTTATAGTAAAAATAGCAGCAATATATTTTCATAGTAAAAAAATACCAGTAATATATTTTGATAAACAATTTTAAAAAATAAAATTAAAATATTACTAGCAATATATATATATTTTAAAAATTACCAGCAATATATTGAAAAAATATTACCAGCAATACATATTCGGAAAAAATATATGCCAGAAATATATTTTTGGAGAAATAATATATTACAAGCAATAAATTATTGGGAGAAAAAAAAATTAAATGATGAATATGGCGACAAAGATGAGGACAATAGTCCGAATAATGTAAATAATGTACATAATACCTCATCTCAAAAATATAGACAGACTTAGAAAAAATTGTTAATATTCTCAAGAAAATTAAATTTCGGCATTAAATGACCCATAAGGAGTTGATATGCCACTAAACAATCAAACAAGGAAGAGGGAACTGATGAAAAGATTAAAAATGGCAGGCTTTTATTTCATTGAAGCAGACGTTAAACCCAGGAGTGTATTATCACCTTCTCCATCTTTTCTTCTTTCTTTCTTTTTCTCACTAAAACCAAACGACGTCTCTTATATGTCTTTTTCGTCTTTCCTCGCAATCAAAAGCAATAATAATCTACTGAGGAAAGTATTATCAATCGAAAGAGAATATACATGTTTTTCATGTTAAGTGTCACTTAAATTTAGAATTTGAGCAAATAGAAAGCAAATCGTTACTATCTTGTCTTGGATCAGATCAAATATGGCGGTAACGGATATTTATAGAGCAAAATAGTTAACCTACGAATAATAATAATAATAATAATAATAATAATAATAAAAATTAATAGAAGGAGGAGGAGGAGGAGGAGCAAGAAGAAGAAGAAGAAGAAGAAGAAGAAGAAGAAGAAGAATGATGCATAATTAAAAAGAATAACAAAAAATAAACCATACGTTTTGCAAAATAATTATGAAATACTTAAAGAGCTAGAAAAACAAATGCAAATCAACCGTGCTTATAAAACTTATGAAAAGGACGTCAAACTTTACAAGAAAAATATTGAAAAGACAGCTTTAAGAAAAAAGAGAGGAAATTCTATTATATTGACTGCCATGTTTCAGTTCTGGTTGATTGTACGTTTTTCTGACTTGAATAATTCGGTATGACGTCCTGATATACGTGTCCTTTACCCTGGCGTAGATGGAGAAAAAAAAGGTCGAAAAGAAAACCTGTACATGTTCAAATCTTGAGGAAAGGAAAAAAAAAGAAAAAATATATTTGTTTGGCTTGAGTTTATTATTTTTATTTTTACATTTTTTTTCTGTTGATTTCCTGATATTTGCCTCTCGTCACTTTTCTATATTCTTCTCATTTGTCTATAATCTCTTCACAAAACTCAATCTATCTATCTATCTATGTATCTATCTATCTATATATCTATCGATCTATATCTCTCTCTATGTATATAACATTTCCTTTTTATATATATATATATATACATATATATATATATATATATATATATATATATGTGTGTGTGTGTGTGTCAGCCTTTTCAAAACTATCTCTCAATCACTTCATTATCTACCAATCTGTTCATTTCATTATCTATCTATCTATCTATCTATCTATCTATCTATCTATCTATCTATCTCTGTTCATTATCCATGCATGTATGTATGTTCGTATCGTATATATATATATATATATATATATATATATATATATATATATATATATGCGTGTGTGTGGGGTGTGTGAGTGTGGGTGTCAGCCTTTTCAAATCTATCTCAATCAGTTCATTATCTACCTGTTCATTATCTGTCTATCTATCCATCTATCTATTTATCTATGTTCATTATCCATGTATGTATGTATGTATGTATGTATCTATCTATCTATCTATCTATCTATCTATCTATCTATATATATATACATACATATATATATATATATGTATGCATGTATGTATTTCTGTAAGGTAGTATCTATATATTATCAAACATCTGTCATAATTCATGTTTATATCATTTTTATATACTCCCATGATCAATATTATAATCATCAAAGTACCTTAATTCGGAGATATTTGAAAATGCTCTCTCACATGGCTGCAGTCAAAATCCTTTAAAAAGCACTGATTTTTTCAAATGATGCTAATTAAAAGTGGTCACTTCAAATGCTACTTTAAGCAAAAAACAAACACTGAACATTTTGAACGCAATATAATTGGAGCCTTAGATAACATTTTAAAAAATAGACTGAACGTCATTTAGTAAACGACTCCCATCAGTATTAGGGAATATTATAAGTCTTTATTCTTTAGATTTGCTTCGGTAAACTGAGTTTTTACGGCAAGTATTAGTCAAAATGTTTTCAAGAGCGAGATATCGTTCTGGAGACGAAAGGCATCTCGGTATTTTTTTTTCAGCAGTAGGACTCTAAATAATGATAAAACTCTTCATAGTTTTTACTTAATAAAAATAAATCTTTCTTTTTTTTTATGTTATCAATAATGAGATGTATTTTTTATTGGCCTTTCAGAAAGAAAAAATCGCATCGTCCTTTTTCCAATAGATTCCTTCAAGAAGGCAATGGTCGTCATCCAGGCGATTGATTATTGCGTTCTACTTTTTCACATTGAAAAGAAATGTGGAATTTGGTTAGTTTCCAAAGCGGACGGGAGACAAAAATTTACTAAAACCTTTTCAGCAGAAGTTATACTAAAGAAAAATACTTTCATTGAGAAAATCGAATGAAGAAAGTGCATAGCTATAAAGTTAAAATATTTTCACGCTCTTGCGAAATTGCGCTAGATTATATATATATATATATATATATATATATATATATATATATATATATATATATAAAAGTGGTCTGTTTTTATTTATATATATATATATATATATATATATATATATATATATATATATATAAATAAAAACAGACCACTTTAAATTCCATGTAATAAATTATTTCTCCACAGCCCTTTTAAAAAGGACTGCGGATCATCAACCTTTACTTCCAAACAAAAAAAATGAAAAAAAAAAATTACACATATTTGACGGGCCGTATTAAACATATGCAAATTAACGAAGTGAGGAAGAGGGGAGAAGACATGTGCAAACTTTCTTTTCATTTTTTGTTTGGAAGTAAAGTCTGATGGTCCGCAGTCCTTTTAAAAGGGCTGTGGAGAAATAATTTATTACATGGAACCTTAAAGTGGTTTGTTTTTTATTTAAATTATTTGCTCTGGATTTACATTGAGCTCTCTGGATTTTATCCTCCTTAGGTTTACCTATACGGATTACCTAGTTTTTCATAAACTATCTATCTATCTATCTATCTATCTATATATCTATATATATATATATATATATATATATATATATATAACACTAATAAATTTATAAGATGTAATCAGCTATACTCGTCTGGCAAAACCTTAGGTGTTTTAGCTTGTGAATGAACAAACTAATACCCAAGGGGGAAAAAGGGTGGGGAGAAAGAACTAAGAACATGTATTTTCGGCGATCATGATCAACAATGATCATTTCATGAAAAAGTTACCGAACATTGCCTGATGAAGAGATGAAAAATTTTAAGTCTCGAAACAAAAATTTTCGTGTCGCAATGTAAAATATTTTTTATAAAAATATCATTACAGTATTATGCTTAAGTTTTTTATTAGGCACTTAAAAAAAAAAAATTAAATGCCTGGGAACTATGGATTCTAAATCTGTTTGCTCGTTTTCTTCATTTTTGTATTATATATATATATATATATATATATATATATATATATATATATATATATATATGTCTGACCCGGAGTGGCAGCACCTGTTAGGGTCCCAGCTATGAGCAAATAGTTAACACGCAAACTGGTTTTTAATACCATCAATAAATTTTTTGAATGGAAAATATCACCAGAAATACATTTTTGGAAAAAAAATATTACCGGCAATAAAAACTTCTCGGGATTAAATAACCCATTGAGGTTGGTATACAAAGCAAACGAAACCAAATCAAAGGAAGCGAAACCAAACCAAACCGGGTGTGAAATTAGAAAATGATTGACATTACCATGGGATTTGGATCAATTATAAGGAATATAGTACAGGAGATAAGGAACTGCACTAGGATAGTTTCACACAACACCACATGTTTCTACAAAACCAAAACATTAATCTAAAATCTCGACTCATGTTCTTAAAAATAATGTCAGATTGACACTTTCGTTTGGATTCCATTCATGGCACCAAATTTATACAAAAATGCTTAAATTGTCAACTTTATCAGATCAATTGTTAAAAGTAAAATAAAACCTTTAGGCAGTAACGGGGACCATATTTCTTCGATTCTTGTGTCGTGGCGCTACAGAATAGAAAAGAAGGAACTGTAGCAAATTATAAAAATCAGCCACTTCAGGAATCTCAACAGCAGCAACTAAAATGGATATCACTCGAAGAGCAAATAATGACATAGTCAATATATCAACCTTCCACACAACTACAATCAAAAGGTTAGGAAGGAAACCATCAACCTTCCACACAACTACAATCAAAAGGTTAGGAAGGAAACCTCTACCATCAATAATGGAAAGAGCGATAAGAGTTAGAGGAATTAAGGAACCTAATTTTCCTAAAATGGATATCCACACGTAATTCGCAGAACAAATAAAGACATAATCAAGATATTAACGTTTGACACTACAACAATCAAAAGGTTAGGAAGGAAAGCTCGACCCACTGGAAAGAATGTTATGATTTAACGGAATTGAGAAACCTATCTTCCTAAAAAAAAAAGGTATTTTAATAGAAATATTTTGTAAATTTCAGCCGAGAGTTGCTCTGGCTGACCCCGGTCAATAAATACTGAATGTTTCCTTGGCTAATATTACCATTACCAGTATTATTTAATAATCGTCAGTTTAATATCAGACATTTTCGTACAAATAAATCTGAACGTCTCGAAAATGACGTAGAATCTATTGTTAAATGGGGCAAGGAGTGGCGTGTTAAATTTAACGCTTCCAAACTGAAGCCATCTCTCTTTAATCGCCCCAGATAACTATTTTTACCTCTCATCAATATGGTAGATGTTACCAACAAAGCGAGTGACTCATTGCGTCTTTTCGGACTAACGTTTTCTGCTTTATCTGAAGTGGGAAAATTATATTGTATCAATTGATAAGTCTAGGTTTGTTCACTGTGTAGATTTTTCTCGCCAGAATCTACCTTACATATTTATGAGTCTACCATTCGTCCTCGATTTAAATATTACCCCTGCTATATATTTAGGGATTCTAGATAAAATCCAGTGAACAAGATGCATGTGTTATTGGTCCTGACCTGGCATCTCGGCTTCACTCACTTCCCAATCGCCTTAACGTAGCTGCCCCGTGCCTTTTCTATATAAATATTTTCATAGTAATTGATCTGATTAACAATTACACTGTGGTACCTAGACTTTATGAATTTTAGCGCAGTACTAGATTAGTGACAAGGTCTCATCATTTTACAGTTGAAATGGATAGATGTAACCGTAAGTTCTATGCTAACAGTTTCTTCTATTGCATATCTTCCTCCCTTTGATCTTCATAATTTTAAATGCAATATCAAACGTTATCTTCTGTCATTTTAATTCTTATCCTTTTTATTTTATTTTCTTCCGAACAGTAGTTTTTACCTCATATTCTTGTGGAATCTTCCACAACAAGCCAGTTAACCCCTGCTATGAAATGCACTATTCCTGTTGTAATTTTCACCATCACAATCTTACAAAATATATAACAAGCATTCATTAGTTAATCACCTTCAATCTAGCTTGCTTTCCGACCAATTAAATCTGTTTTCCCGCTCAATATGTTCGGAGCCTCCTACGTGATACACGACATTATTAAAAACAGAACACGTGTAAACTCCCTTGTGTTTCTTTTCATTCATTTCTCTCTCGCGTCTCATTTTGCCAAGGTGTAATCTTCAAGAACTCCCGTCTTAACTAATGCAGTCAGACGTTAAAGGCCATTAGCAACATTTACGCAAGTACGAACTCTGAAATCTCTTCTGAACTTTTACCAACTTGAACAATACACACTTCCAAACATGCTAAAGAAACTTTATTCTTCTAAACTACAGTTTAATAATTACTTTCACATTATGAACTTAGGTACAAATATTACCTAATCTAAGAGACACAACTCTGTTTAACCTTTTCACTCAGTATTCATGCATGTATATCAAATATTAATAAATTCAATTGTTACGTTTTGAAACAAGATGATTTTGAATCTTTATTCTCTATATTGTATTAATTTTTGTGGATGGAAGATTATTGAACACATACAATTTTAAACCTTCTGATAATTCAAATTTTCTATTCCTCTCCAACACACATCACACATTCGCAACATTCTCTAACATCCAGTAACCCCTTGCATCTTAGAGTCTTTGTTGCCGTGCTTGGAAGTGAAATGATAAAACAAAATGCATAAAGAAATATGCTCATATTATGCCCATATACACATACCAGCAGACATATATACGCATGCGCCTGAAGACATATAGACGCATGCGCAAATTACGCGCATATTATGTCCATATACACACGCCAGCAGACATATAGATTATGTATATGTAAAGATGCCAGCAGACATATAGACGCATGCGCTAGAAGACATATAGACGCATGCGCTAGAAGACATATAGACGCATGCGCAAACGAATATAGACCTAAAAGTATACATTCATGCAAAGATAGAAACGTAATCTGAATGCGACTACTTATATACAAACATACACAAAATTAAGTGAACCCTTACATAATGACAAATGCTAATGCACATTATTAATAAATTCAATATTATCTGCGCACGCATGAATATATATATATATATATATATATATATATATATATATATATATATATATATATATATATATAGTCTGAATATATGCAGCAACACTGATACGTAGATATGCATTTATGTATATATTTATATGCATGTATGTGGATTGATATTTTTATTGACAATTCAACGACACCACATAACGTTTCCCTCGGCTGAGTAAAATAATGACGACAGTGATGGATGTCCTGTGTCCGTGATCGTACCGGCCGTTGGGCTTTTTAAGTTGCCTGTTTGCGTGACACTGTCCTTCTTTGCGTCCCCGGCAAGATGGGTAAGAACAGTTCCCGAGCTGGTGAGGCAACAACCAACATAGAAAAATGAGTCTAGATTATGGACAAAGGACATACACACACACGCTCAAGTGCACAAGCAATATATATATATATATATATATATATATATATATATATTTACATATGACAGATACAGTGATCACTGTAAAGTATAAAAGATATATACAAAAACAGAGCAAATATAAAATACATGTAAAACAATACTTGAATATCATTGCTGTCCGCGACTAAAAGTTTCATATGACTTATTTTATAAGTATGATATTATATTTACAGGGGGAGGATAGTGTGACAGTAACATTGCCACTATTATATTCAGATGAAGCTTTTAATTACGAACAGCAGTGAAATGTAAGCACTTCTTTTCAAATATATCTATCTATCTATCTATCTATCTATCTATCTATCTATCTATCTATCTATCTATCTATCTCTCTCTCTCTCTCTCTCTCTATCTATATATATATATATATATATATATATATATATATATATATATATATAATGAAATGGATAATTATTTCATGTTTATGCATTCTTTTTTTGTTTACATTTGGATACGCCATGAACAGATATGAATGAACGTGAGAGAATCATGGATGATTCTAGTTTAAAGACAGTGAAATCGACCTTGCTAACCGAACGCTCCTCTGTGTCCCAATCGGTTAAGGCACGTCATGCTATATGACGGTTCTGTATAGAATACAGTTTCGATTCCTGTCTATGAAAATGTCTCGGACATTCAGTCCGGTAAATGTTGTTTAATACAGTTTATTATAAACAGAGCATTTACTTAAATATTTGTATCTATAAAAAGATTGTATAAACATAAAAATGTCCTTATATATGTATGTATTATGAAATGGACAAAGTCCGACAATTATTTTAAGATATTTTTATGTTTATACATACTGTTTTTATAGATACAAATATTTAAGTCCGAGAAATTTTCATAGAAAATAAAAACTAGAAAAAAAATAAATAAATAAAATAGTAAATAATAGAAAACGCTCGTCTGTGGCTCAATCGGTAAAAGCACATCAGGCTATATGATGCTTACGTTTAGGATACAGGTTCAATTGCTGTCGGAGGACGAATATTTTCTCTGACAATTTCTCGGACATTCAGGCTGGTAAATGTTGTTAAAACTATTTATTATAAAAAACAGAGCATTATTTAAATATTTGTATCCATATAAAAAACATGTATAAACATAATTATATATATATATATATATTTATTTATAATTATATATATATATATATATATATTTCCCTGACTTAGGTGAAACCTGGGTAGGTTTGTCTGGCTCACTAGTTTTATCTAGGTCTGCTCTACGGTTGTATTGAGCTCTTTAGTTAGTTGTTTACTCGTGTCGGGGTTTTTGCTTTGGGCTTCAAACCTGTATCTGTGCGATTTTTTTCGACAGACTTTCATGCTTTTAGCTCTTTCTTTTTTTAAATCCTGTTTTCCCTTCGAGATTGATTTCATTATTGGCAAATCAAAAATTCGAAGGTTTTTCGAAACGAGTATAGTTACCTATATATATTACCTATATATATATATATATATATATATATATATATATAATAATTAGAATAAGTATAAGCATGTCCCAAAAGAGTCTACCTAAGATTGCACACTGGAAAAAAAGAGTGATCAATGCCATAAAAATAGCAAAGTTTTAATATATTTTAAGTCAAATCTCTTGTTGGCAGTGACCGGCCACGACTGCTAGTTTCATACACTTTCATGCAATCAGTTAGGCGATCAGTGTCTGTAGTTAATAAAATAAGAACTCTTATACCACCAGGCGACTTCAAGATGGTAAGCCAACCTAACTCGCATGGCTGAAAGTAACTTATCTGGCCAAGATCAAAATGTCCGAAAAACAAATAATAATAATAATAATAAAATTTCCACAATGGTGCTATTGTTCCCAATGTCATTGGACACTTTTTTTGGCCACACCGAGAAACCGTTTCTGGTTGGATTTTTTTTTTATATATATATTTAATTTTATAATTTTTTTCTATCGGTTTTCGGCTATTTTTCATGTTTCATGCTAAACGTATATTTCCCCAAACGATTTTGCGAATTATAACTAAAATTTACGACGCAGACAAAAAAAAAAAAAAAAAAAAATTACGTTTTAAAAATGTTTTTCTCTATTTTTTCTTTAAGCTAATCTATTCTTTATGAAAAGAGTGAAGAATTATTTATTTATTTTTTTTGCTAAATCTGAAAGTCATTTAAACTTTGGTAAGTTTTGGGAACTTAGATTTTATACGTACACATAATGAAAGGATGCTTTTTTTAAAAATAAATCATTTCACTACAACATGAACCAGACTGTCGCCTCTCGGTATTGACTTCAATGTCCACTTTTATATCTGGTACTTGGGAAATGAAAATAAAAGAACTTTAAACACATTTCTCTCATCCTTTACCATCATTACACGGAAGGTTATTCGTGATTATGAAAGGATTTTATTAAAAATTAGCAGACGTAAATGTCTGTAATTTATTCAATCAGACATACCTAAAAAAGAAAATTTGCTATCTAAATACACACACACACACACACACACACACACACATATATATATATATATATATATATATATATATATATATATATATATATTTAAAATAAAAAAAATAAAAAAAATAAAAATAAACCAATTCCTGAATGATTCTCACCCAAGTGTGTCGATTCTTCAGGAATTACTCTCTCAGACAGCCGCGTCGCATAGATGCCAGTCAAAATCAACATATTTCAAGGGAAATAGTTGAAGACGTGATAGTGTCCATATCACAGATCAGAACAAATTTGGACTCAGGATTTCCATAAATGCAGCAGGACTCGAACAAAACTCGCATTTATGCCACAGAATCATTTGGTACGTCTTCAGCGGTAACGCAAATGTCACCTTTAATATAGAATGACACTCTGCAATGGGCGATGATGAGATTATTTTATGAGATACTAGCAGTAGAGACCGGCGTTGCCCGGGGATGTAACAGTAAGAGATAGATCAAGTATCGACAATCATAAAGACTGAAAAATAAAATTGACAAAGATTATTGTTTAAGGTTGACGGACACGCATGTCTTAATTAGATTTTTTTTTTTTACGAAACTCAAACAAAAACATTGTTTTCAATCGTTATGAGTCTACTGATCGAATGGAATTTTATTATAAACAATTGTCTTGTAAATGGAATTTTTAAAGCATTCTGAATGTAAAAATAAAGAAAAAAGTGTGCAAGACAATAAGAAACACTACCTGCCAAAAAAAAAATGAAGTTTTGTTGAAATCGGTTGAAAAATGTAGGAAATCCGATCCGATATATAAACACACACACACACACACACACACACACACACACACACACACACAACCTGAGTTTTATAATAAGTATAACTCGATATGGGTTGTCCCCCTTTTATTCTCGTGATGCTTCTTAATCGTGTTTTTAAATTGATTTCGTGCAAAAACAATTGTGTTTTTCCAATTTTTGGCGCTGTCAGAACCGCCGCAAGGTAATTTTACGTAGTCCTGTGAAGTTTTGTTGAAATCAGTTGAAAAATGTAGGAAATCCGATCCCATATATAAACGTATAGACACACACACACACACACACACACACACCAACCTGGGTTTTATAATAAGTATGATTTTCCTAACAAAATGACACTGACATTACACAAGTGTGACCTGCTGAATCGAATTCTTGAGTTTTATAAATGTTACCAGCATTTCCAGTATTAAATCCTACATTTACAATTTAAAGTAAAATATTTTAGAAATGTATAAATAAAATGAAAATGTTTAAATTTTGACGTTAATTAAAACAGAATATTTAACATTAAAATTCTTCATTCTTAATGTTGTTTTATAAGACTTACGTATCAAGTTTTGCAGGAAAAACACGTTTTCGACATGAGATAACACAAGAATTGACAGGTCGGAAATTCGCTTGTCTAAGCACAGAATGTTTTTGTAGTTTTTGCTCGATAGTATCTTTATTATTATCATTATTATTGTCATCATCATCATCATTCGATTTCTGCTATGGACACACTACCTACCAAGTCTGCGGAAAGACCTAAGGCAGGTCGTGGTGTGTTGTTATGGCCACATTTCATGTTTTTTTTTTTTTTTTTTTTTTTTTTTCCGATGAAGTTGCTAGCGTTACATAGACAAAGTTCTCCTTAGTGTGTGTGCTGTATAATAAGACAATTTCTGTATGTCTCTTAAGCTGGGGTTTCAGGGATTCTTTCAATGTGTTGTTTTGTTCCATTTTTTATAATTCCAAGTGCACCTATTACCACTGGTATTATTCTTGTTTTCAATTTCCACATTTTTTCTATTTCAATTTCCAGGTCTTTGTATTTTGATAGTTTTTCAAATTCCTTGGTTGCTATGTTACAATCCGCTGGACAAGCCATATTATCAATTAGTAGGCAAGTTTTTTCTTTCTGGTTTTTGACAATAATGTCGGCCTATTTGCTTCAATTTTTCTGTCTGTGTGGATGGTATAGTCCCATAGAATGGTGACATCTTCTATTTCTGTAACCGGCGCTGGCCGATGTTCATACCAGTGTTTGCTTACACATTTTCCAAAGTGTTTGCACATTGTCCAGTGTAAGTATTGCCCCACTCTATCGTGACGATTTTTATATTCATTTGGGGCAAGTATAGAACATCCTGAGATTAGATGGTCTATTGTTTCTTGGTATTTGTCACAGAACCTGCATTTTGGATCCACAATTATTATTATTATTATTATTATTATTATTTCACCCGGAACAAATCAGTAAAAGTCACCATGACCTAAAGGGTTATTAAAACAGGGAAGAAAAATAAAAGAACATGTTAAAAGGAGAATGATGATTGACATTGAATTGAAATTTTTGGAAATCGTACTCAACAAGAAAGCCGGTAAGTTCCACATGAGGGAAACGTGAGTGAAGACGTTATAAGCATAGAACATACGGTTAAAGCTATTAATTTAAATAGTGAAATTACGAGACCTATCTGCCAATGTAGTACTGCACATACATTCAAGTAGTCGAGTTATAAAAGAGGAAAAGTCGCCAGAACAATTACCGTAAAATATTTATAGAAAAAGCTACGTTACGGCGGTGGGAAAATTAAATGAAGCTGAAATGCTAGATCAGGATCAATAACGTTGCATATTTCTTATATATCGTCATGAATCTCTAGATATAAAACAGAAGCACCAACCACACATGGCAGCCATATTGTATGCACGGATGAACTGTATAATTATAAATGTGCTAGCTGAAACACTATCGACAGCATATATCTTTGGATAATAGGTTAGTTGCTTTTCGTCCGCTACTGTGATAAACTGGTTAATAAATCTGTAAAGTATAGAACATCCAAGTGGTAATACACCAAGTCACGATCTTGCTATCTCCGAGGCCTGACCACCCGTAGAGCATACGGACGTTATCTCGATTTTGGCAACGACAGGCTTCTCTTGTAAAGTTTGGCAACAGATAATGTTTATCAGAAATGTCGGGGTTGAAGAACAGGTATGAAGTGTTTGGAAGAAAAAAAAAAGGTAACGATTAAATTAAGTGTATAAACTAATGACTAAATATTTCGATTATGTGAACATTGTTCGAAGATAATTGTTCCAAAACAATTATTCGAAAAACAATTAATGGAAAAACATTTATTCGAATTGTAAATTGTTAGAATGAAAATTATTCGAAAGGAAAATAATACAAAATGATAATTATTTGAAATACCTATGTTTGGAATATGCATGTGGTGCTGTTTTGAGGGAGTCAATGCTGATGTACCTAGAAATAATAACGCTCTTGAAGGACGGCATAAAATAAAAAAAATAAATAAATCTCCATAGACACGTAAACCAGACTAGGTGAAAACATCTTCCGTTTCAAATTTAGACACCCCCACCTTACCCTGACTTGACATCTATGAAAGTAACTTTATACTGATACGTATTATTAACACCCAACACGCCCCTACCTAATTTAAACTATTCACCCTGGCTGTTACCATGGAAATTTTGATTTCAATTATGAATATACTATTAAAACACGTAAATTTCAGAAATAATTTATTCCAAAAAAATTTCGCTTGAAGATGGAACAGAGCTTACTTTAATTCAATTTAATTCAAATAATTATATTGAAGTTTTCGGCTCTTGTTTTGAAACTTGAGACCTCTTATGTCGCGAGTTGGAATCATATTTTTAAATAAATAATTTATATATATATATATATATATATATATATATATATATATATTAAGATATTTTTATGTTTAATATTCTTTTCTTTTCTATATATATATATATATATATATATATATATATATATATGTGTGTGTGTGTGTGTGTGTGTGTGTATGTATTGTGTGTATTTAGGCAGCATTTTTTCATTCATACATGTTTCATTAAATAATATAGACAAGTGTTGTCTATTTATTTTACTGTAAATTCTTTTCATAACGCCTGATAAGCTTAATAACATTATCATTAAACGAAGAAAGAAAATCACAATATTGATACATATTTTTTAATCCCATCTAAGCTTTCGGCTTACATAAGCCATTATCATAGATGACAATTACTGTACAATATATTAAGCAATACACGGAAAAGAATGTGATGATAGTCTGTTTCTGTTCACATGGATGATTTCCAAGCGACGATAAACACGTGCATATAAGATGCTGGAAGCGAAAATCGCAGCGCAGCTCTTGACGTCACACATGACCACGCGAGAGTGAATTCGAGAAGTATTAAGTATGGGAAGCCGTTGGTAACACAATTATACTTAAACATGAAAACAATAAAAGAAAAACTGAAAATTCTTGAAGCGTATATACGTAAAACAGTTGAAAACTAACTTGAACAAATTAAACTATGAAATCTCCACAAATATTCTTAAATGCCTATAATTGGTAACAGAAGCCATTGGTTTATACAACATTTACCGGCCTGAATGTACGAAAAATTCTCACAGAAATTATTCGTCCTCTGACAAAATTCGAACCTGTATCCTATACAGAATCGTCATTTAGATTGACGTACCTTTACCGATTTGGGCAGTAAATGTTGTTTAATACTGTTTATTATAAACAAAGCATTTACTTAAATATTTGTATCCATAAAAATTTCTTAAAATAATTGTCGGACTTTGTCCATTTCATAATATATATATATATTATAGAAAGATCGTGTATACTAAATGATAATCATTTAAAATACCTATGTTTGAAATACGTATGTGGTCTTGTTTTCAGAGTCAATGCTGATTTATCGAGAACTAATAATTGGCGTCTTACAATGCACTGACTACAGTCCTCTGTAAAAGACATCAGGCACCCAAAAGAGGCCCAACTTACTTGGTGTATATTGCAGGCAATGCTTATATTTTTTGTCTAGTGCAGACCGGACTTATATCTACTTTCATTGATTGTGATCTTTGTCTTACAAAACTTATATTCGACATTAAATAACCCAACATAGGTTGATATGTTGCTAAATTTACTAGTCTAACTTTAACGAACCTGATTCGATTATGTGACTATTGTTCGAAAACAATTATTAGAAAAAACATTTATTCAAATTTTAAATTGTTTGAATGAAAATTAATCGAAAGGAAAATCATACTAAATGGTAATTACTCGAAATACAAAATATCGTTAATAAAACAATTCAATAAGAAAAAAAAATCCTTATAACGTTACGTTATATGATACTTCACGCAAGTACTCAACCACTGAAGAGTACTCATTTAATGATGCCACTAATGTTTTAAGTTTTCCATTTACGGCGCGGTATTTCTTGGCGCTCTTGATATTTTGGCAACCCGTTCTTAATTTTGAAATATGAATTTCTTGCAACTGCAGTTCACTTTTAAAAGCGTCTAAGAATTTCCATATTGTGAGATGATAGGATGACACTTGACGCAAAAAATCCCTATGTCATCCTTAAAGAGCGTTATTAGTTCTAGGTAAATCAGCACTGACTCTCTCAAAACAACACTACATACGTATTTCACACATAGATATTTTAAATGATTATCATTTAGTCTAATTGTCCTTTCGATTAATTTTTCATTCAAACAATTTACAATTCGAATCAATGTTTTTCGAACAATTATTTTCGAACAATTTTCTCGATACAAAATATTTCTATAAGACGACATGGGTACATAAACATTCTAAATCAAAATTCCCCATGATGTTATTTTTAATTAAAAAAAACATCGAAATGGAGACTGTCATGTTAAATGAATTGATTGATTGATTTTGTTTATAAATCCTTTGAGGATTATTTAAAGTTACCGAAAGAGTTAACTGAGATTACTTGGAAACATACTGAGGGCAAGCGGTTTGGAGAATTTGATACTCACAGGTTATATAGAAGACAAGATGGACAGAGGAATACATCCAATAAGCAACCTAACGAGCTTGTGTCAATGGATGGCAGAGATGAGATTGGGAGCGAAAAAGAATAGATTTTGTGATACAAAGTATAGGATGTTGTGGAGAACCATAATCATTCAGATTGTAAATGTATACTATACAAAGAAAAAGAATAATAATTAGTTTCACCCTATTTTAGTTTTCAATATCAAAATTGTCCCCCTTTCGAACACTACCTACGCATATGGAATGTTTTCAGTCGCGATGCGGGGCATTTTCGTATCTTCTGTTTGGTTGTTTCAATACAAACAGACGTCATCGAATATTAATAGTCTGCCAGATTTTAATGGTAATGTTATCGATGTTTATGCGCGTCCAGTATTTGTTCCATCCAGTGAAAAGTTTCGAAAGACGAAGTCTCCAGTGACCAGAACAATTGGTCAAGATGGCGCCTTTTTAGTTTGCGCATGCCATGTGGATTGAATATGGAAATTCTTATGACGTATCTAAGGTTACTGTATACGATTAGTCTCCAGTCCCGAGTGGATTCCATGTGAAAAGATGAAAATCGAGCATGCAGTAAGAAGAAATGAAGGCGAGAGTCATTTGAAAGAAAAATTCGGGAAAAGAGATTTTTTTTTGCATGTAGAAGATATAGCGGCGTTAAAGACAGTGTTTACAGAGAAAAACTAATAAGCAAAAAAAAAAGAAGCTGACACAGATGGGTTAGAATGTTGTCCATTGCATCGATTTTTCTATAATTCTTTGGACCATTTAGCACCGAGCAAAGTATTAATGATGCAAGGGGTTACAGAATGTGAAAGAATATGAAAGAAATTAAACATTATTAAGGAGAGAGAACAATAAAAGAACGGGAATTAAGAAGGCAAAAGACAGCGATTGATATCGCATTTAATTGTTTGAGGATCAAAGATAACTGGAAAGCAATAAAACGGCGGAATTTTTCCAAAAACAAGAAGTTCGAGAGAAGAAACTGTCAGAAACTGTTAGAAAATCTAAATACCTAACAGAAGCACCAAACCAGATGTGACAGCAATATTCAATACATGGACAAATGGTAGAGATATAAAATGTTCAAGATCGATTCTGGTTGGAAAGATTGTCTGGCACATTGAAACATAATTCTTAGAATCAGACAAAGCAGTTGATTTAATATATATTTTCCACTTTATATTCGTTAGATTTCTTACACCATCCCATATATATATATATATATATATATATATATATATATATATATATATATATATGAATTAATAAAAATGGGTCAATATATATATATATATATATATATATATATATATATATATATAAAAAAAAATGAAGAATAGTAAGATATTTAATCAGGTGTTCTTATTGATATTTTTATTTTTACAAAACAATGCTCAATTGACAGAGCATATATAAATTAACTGATTTAACAATATGGTTTCATCGCTATACAGGAATTACCTAGTTTCAAAGACAGAAAACAAAAAAAATTGAAGATGAAACAGAACTAATGCTTTTAATTTAATATAATATGAATTAATAATGCTTTTAATTTAATATATATATGAATTAATAATAAATCAATATATATATATATATATATATATATATATATATATATATATATATATATATATATATAGTAAAAAAATGAAGAATAGTAAAGATATTTAATCAGGTGTTCTTATTGATATTTTTATTTTTACAAAACAATGCTCAATTGACAGAGCATATATATTATAAATTAACTGACTTAACAATATGGTTTCATCGCTATACAGGAATTACCTTGTTTCAAAGACAGAAAACAAAAAAAAATTGAAGATGAAACAGAACTAATGCTTTAAATTTAATGTAATTGAATTTGAAGTTTATGTTTTCTGTTTGTGAAACATTGTAATTCCTGTGTAACGATGAAAGCATATTTTTAAATCAATTAATTTATAATATTAATGCTCTGTAAATTTACATTGAGCACTGTTTTGTAAAAATAAAAATATCAATAAGAACACCGGATTACATATCTAACTGTTCTTCCTTTTTTTACTATATATTTATATATATATATATATATATATATATATATATATTCAAAACTGAAACTTCAATTCAAATCAATCATAAAAATTAAACTTAAAATACAAAGTTCTGTTCCATTATCGAACGATGATAAAAATAACTTTTTACAAATCGATTTACTTAATTTATAAGTTCAGACAAATATTTTGAGATGTTTGTGTTAAGGAAAATTCCATTTATTTTAGGGGTGTTAATATTTACGTTATTTAGAAAACTCGTGTATTTAATGTATTTTGTAGCTATCTAGTCAGTCAAGTTGGGGGCAGGTCTATCTGTGTATTGATGCAAACACCCTTTTTTCAGGTAGAAATTAGTGGTAGTGTCTATCTTCCAACACATCGTCTCGTTTTCAATAGCAATACATTTTGCATTTTTATTTTTTATTTAATTTTTATTTTCATATAAATTTCAGCTACGAATTTTTCAAAAAAAGCATTTCAATATTATTTAGTTACATTTTTAATATTTATATTTTTATTCGTACTGACTTAAAATATATTTAATTTATTTTCTAATTGAGTACATAAATGGTAATCTTAAAATTAATATATTAGAAACTAATTATGTACTTCTAAACTATTTCATTTCTGATAAAATATAGCTACGGTAGTTTCTTTTTCAGAAAAAATAGCTATTACTTAACAAGAAAATATGAAAATCTAGTTGCATCGAGCACTGTTATTTAAATATAAAAATAAATGCAATGCAAAGAACTCTGAATTATAAATCTCATTGATCTTTCCTATATATATATATATATATATATATATATATATATATATATATATATATATATATATATATATATATATTCAGGCATGTGTTATTAAAGACTACAGAACTCTTCCCTTGATGGTCTTTTTTCTTAGTTTTTCCTTTTTTCCTCACACGTTTCGCAATGTTTGGATCTAATTTGTTAAAGTAGGATCCCATCTATATCAACTAACGCCGAATGTGTCAGGCTTATTCAACTCAGACAGCGAACCCAAAATAAAATAAATATATATATATATATATATATATATATATATATATATATATATATATATAAAAATTTCTCAGAGTTAACCTGTAGAGTTATGTCTTTTCTACAGGTTAACTCTGAAAAATTTTCATATTTGTCGACATGGAAAACAAAAAACATACACACAGATCTAGTCAGGACACACACACACACACACACACACACACACACACACACATATATATATATATATATATATATATATATATACTAGCAGCATTGGCGTTGCCTGTGCTTGATTCAAAAATCATACAACTCATACTGCAATCGCTATCACTTGACTTAAAATATTTTTGCCCTTTCTTGACTTTAAAGGAGTGCCCTTTTCCGTGCTGATGTTGCTACATGCCTTACATCTTGCCTATCTCACACTGCGAATTTTTTCTAAGCTCTATACTAAACATTAAATCTGTTACGAAAAAAGAACTAAACAAAATGAACACAGAACGATCAGCTTTAAAAAAGGACTCGTAACTGGAAAATCGAATGAAAAAAGAATGTTAACAACAAATACTTTTTCACACCCAACTCATTTCTGCGGAATCAGAATCAACGTTGAGTTTAAGCAAGCGAATGAGCCAATTGGAGTAAAGTGCCATGCAGATTTAAATTTTTCCCACTTGTGACGAATGCAGCTGTCGATTTTTTTTGCATGCTAGCATGCTAGTTAAAATTCGTGTCAGTCAGCTGTTGGCTCTCGAGCTAGCCAATAGATTCTTCCTGCCTATTCGTGGCAGCCAGCTATAGGCTCTCACTCTGGCCAGTAGAAAATGGCCGGAAACTACATGAAAACTGCCGTAGAAGCATGAAAAATCGATTATTTCCACTATCGATGGGAGTTGGAAAATGCAAAGTCGGTTTTGGACTTCCCGCTAACTTGGAGCATGTGCATGTAAATTTTGGTGCAAATCCGTTACACACACACACACACACATCCTGCCTTTTATATAGTTGACCCATATAATGGTTGCGCTATGGAAGAAAGGTTTAATGCTCACATTATATTTTCACCCATTATTAGCATTATATATCCATGCTATAATAACACGGTCGAGTTGGAATGGCTTAAAGGAAAAGGAACGACAAACATGCTTTTATACCGTTAAGTTATACACATAATTATATATATATATTTATTAAAGACATTTTTAATGTTTAACGTTGTTATTTATAGATACAAGTATTTAAGCAAATGCTCTGTTTATGATAAACAGTATTAAATAACATTTACTGGCCTGAATGTCCGAGAAATTTTCATAGAAAATATTCGTTCTTTGACAGGATTCGAACCTGCATCCTATACGGAACCGTCATTTACGCGGACGTGCCTTAACCGTCTCGGCCACAAAGGTCGAATTTACTGTTTATAAACTTCAATCTTCCATGAATCTCGTACATTCATAACTGCTCTGGCGTATCGAATGTAAACAAATGACGTCATATGTTAAGAAATGGACAAGGTCCGACAATTTATTTATTAAAGACATTTTTAGCGTTCGGTAGACAAGGTCGAATTTACTATTTACTATAATTTCTATGAAAATTTCTCGGACATTCAGGCCGGTAAATGTTATTTAATACTGTTTATCATAAACAGAGCATTTGCTTAAATACTTGTATCTATAAATAACAACGTTAAACATAAAAAAAATGTCTTTAATAAATAAATTGTCGAACCTTGTCCTTTTCTTAATATATATATATATATATATGTGTGTGTGTGTGTGTCTCACGGAGAGAATATATAACCCTTACACCCTTGTGCAAATGAATTGAAAGAACCACTTCAGTTTTCTTTGTTTCCCCATACGGTCAGTTTTAGAGCCACTGGAATGACAGGGTGTAATCGATGTCTATTTTTTCCTCAGATTACGTCATTTGCAGTGGTGTGCAGTAATATGAATCCATTTTCGGTGTGTATGATGAAATTTATTTAACCTTGAGAAATATTGCGTCATCCGTGATTGTATCAGATTTTCATCACGCGCAGACACTATTGTCTCGACTGTCGATTAGTTGTCCTACGGCCATTGTCTGTGATGGACGTTACTCCAAGGAAGCGCAAGAAAATTGTAACGCTGTATGAACACACTGGCATGCCTTACCAATGAGCAAATGAAAGTACACTATAGTGTGGCCCGGAAACTCTCCTGATTTAAATCCAATTGAGACTCTGTGGTCAATTTCCAAGGAAATGGAACAGAATGGAGATACGAAGTACTGACTGGGTCATGTTTCATCGGCAAAATACGAAAAACAGTAAATAATAACAGAATTATTCGTTTTGTTTTTCTTAATTTGCACAAGGTTGTATCTACACAACAAGCAGATTAAAAGGAAAAGGAAAAGATAGGATCTTATATATAATATGGAATTTTTTTGTGTGTGTTTCCGGAGAAGCCATATTTAGGAATATGGGCCGGATGTATCTGCTATGTCCCTAACGAGGACATATTTCACAAACGGGGAAACGGTGAGTGTTGAGAACATATGAGAACTGCGAAATGGAAAAAAAGAAGTTTTTTTTCTATATCTGGGGAAGATATATTCGTAAAAGGAAGATGTTTGTACACTTGTTAGTTGCCCAACGTGGCAGCCGGGCTTATTTGGCGACTGAAAGCTGACCGGCTGACCCTTTCCTCCATGTATAAAGTAAAGCGGTCGTCACGTGACCCGTATGATATGATTTAACCTCGACCAAAACATGATGATTGCCTTTTGTATTTCTACATTATATTTATGGCAAAAGTGCTCATTATCGGGGACCGAGCTTATGTGAATATAAAAGTGGACACTGAGGTCAACAACAAGCAGCGACGGTCTATTTCTTGCTTGAACGCAATCATCAGGTCACGTGTGCTGTGTTTTTTTTTTTTTTGGACTATCTATATATGCTGCCAATAGTGCATTATATGTAGCAAGGCCTATTGTATTAGCCTAACTCTTATTGTGTAGGTGGCAACGGTTATATATCAGATTATTCTAGATGTCAATGAGTAGAAATAATTTTGTAGTTTTTTTAGTATTGTTTTAAACGTATTATTAAGCATTTGTTGCTGACTACATTATTGTATATTGTTTTTTATAATTATATTTACTTGTGTTTATGTATTTATTGATAATTTATTTATTATTTACTTAATGTTTTTATTTATTCATATGTTTTTATTCTAATTGCTTTTTCGGGGAGTGCTTAGCATACTTGTTTAGTTTAAAGCATGTTGAATTATCTCCCTTTTATATTATATAGTGCATTTTTCAGGGTGTTATTTTACAAGGTATTCCGTTTTATTTTTCGATTTTTATGTAACGTACGAAAAGATCTTGACCTCAGTGTCCACTTTTTATATATATATATATATATATATATATATATATATATATATATATATATATATTGTCTATTTAAAATATAGAATTAACTATTAATAATTTATATCGTTCAAATGCCTAAGTTCGAAAGTCGAATAATCACAAAAATAATTAAAAAAAAAATTGAATTTGGATTCGAAAGTAAACAATATATCAAGGGGGGTAACTCTCGTATTTTAGCCTAAAATATCTAAGTTATACCTATCAACGTAAACTATAACGCAGATTAGAAATATAATATAAATGTGCAAAAATAAATAAATAAATAATAGGTTGGGGCTATATATCTAATGTACTCATAAAGGTGTAATTAGATATACAGAAACGTTGGAAATTAACTGAGTACAGTAATATTGCATTTTCTGTGTGTCTAGGTATATAAGGAAAATTATTGATAATGGGTTCTGAGAATATTAAAAGTTGTTGCATTTTATATTCATATTCGTAAAATCCATTTTGCAATCACTTTTATTTGGGGTTAATGTTTTTGAGCAGGTGCATGGATTGGTGGATGCAGGGAGATATTAATTCCGATCATCGTGTTCAGCAACATAGGATTATTGAAATGTTTTAATATAATAAGCTTCTCCAACGAACACAAGTTACATCTTAGTATGGCTTAGCTCGCGATTATATCCCAGCTAATGTTTAAGTTCTTATGGTTGCTTTTTAATCGCCAAACATACTTTGAAAGCGTTGTACGTTTTGTATTTGATATTGCTCAGTGTCATTTTGTGGTGGTAAAAACGCGATTTCCAGCTGTTCTCAGGGGATCCAAAGTAATATTTCACATCATCGGCTGAGTTCATGCTAGCACTGTATATAATGCCTTCAGTCATGCACTGACCGTTTAATGGGAAGGTTACTTTTTAACCGCAGTTGCATTGACTTTTAGTAGGATTATTTTTTAGTGTTTTGTTCCTTCATACATTATTGTTATGTTAGGATATGTAATTATCTATGGTTTTTTTTGGACACCTATAGTTTACCTTAATGTTATTTTTGTTGAATAACTTTTTCAGTGCTAGAGAATGACCGGTTGATACTGAATATAATTTTACTATCTGTTACCATTTTCGTCAAAGAGCCTTTTTCCTCCAATGATCCAATGAGAAGCAGTGTTTCATCTTTATTCGTCCGTAAAAAGTATAAACATACATCTGTGAATTTTTCGAATTTATATATAATTTAAATTATACGGTTAGATTTGCGTTTCTGCAACCAGTTGTTCTTCATGGCCTAATCGGTAAAGCAGCTGCTTCCATGTAAAGGTAATTTTTTTCTCTTTGGGTTGTGTGGTTTTTCCTATCAAAGGTACGAAAGGTAGAACGCTTCTCTGGGCTAGCATTAGCCATCTGATAGTACTAACAGTAATCCCTAGGGAGGCTACCATATCAGCAAAGGTTACTGTACGGTGATTTTGGGAATGAGATCTGGATTGTTCAGCAGTTCCCGATGGGGCCTCGCAACGACATGGTTCCGGGTATTTTTTCTGCATATGCCACTTGTAGTATTGCTGTGTCCTTACCTGGCCACTCCACACTTTTTAAGGAAAGGAAATGCCAATCTGAATTCTGTTGTATGTCCTTTTTGTTCTGATACGCTTTTTATCGATTGTAGAATGACGACCTCAGGCTTGCGACAAATTTCAGCAAATTTAAGCTGATGTAAAAAAAAAAAAACTTGTAAAAAAATGAAACCACTTTTGCCTGTATGACATATTTATAAAAGAAGACTATCTTTTTAACTTATATTTCGCCTCTTAGATAAAGACGAAAAATAATTTTGGCTGCCTATCTGCTTTATCCTTCCTGCTTATAAAACCCTAACCATTTTCAGACATTTATCTCCATTCTTTAAAAACAGAACCTTTCTGTCAAAAGGTGTCTTAAAGAAAAATCGATTAGAATCAAAATAAAAATAGAGAAAAAAAAAAAAAAATAAACGCAGATACCTATGAAGTGACTGCAGGCAGCATTTTGTCCTCACCTCTCCTGGGTTCCACTTCTACAAGAATCTTTAGTTCTCTGGCCAAAACTATTGAGGAAATGATCCTTCTAGGATAAAGGAATTACAAACAGCAACAGATAAGCTCTTTGGAAAACGTTGAAAGACAAAAAGGGAGGTAAAAGATTTGGCAATGTCATTCGTACGACCAAATCAAGATGGATGCCGATCTACAGAAGATCGGTTTTTGGAGGAACGTAGAAGGAAAAGAGATAAGAGAAAAATACGAAGGACATAAAGAAGAAATAAAATATTATTTGGATTTCAAATCAGAAAGAATCATTTAAAAACGATGAAAATGTTTTAATTTTTTTTATTGTCTTTTTCGTCCTTGGCAAAAGTATTCGATTAAGACTGGGGCCCATCCTCATTTATTCACCTATTTTGTTCATAGAAATAAAGATATTTGCAGAAGCGAAACTCTGGACAGATGGGGACAAAATGATGCCAGCACCCAGTTCATAGCTATCTGTATTTATTTGAGGTTTTTTTCTTTTTTTTATTAAACAAAAACTTTATTATACTCGGTAGGTGTTTAATTTACCCAGCTTTCTTTCCTCGTATATATTTTTACAAAACTGGTCGCCCTATACAAAACTTGAGAACCACTCAAGGTAGAGGCTTTCTGTTAAAATGGTAAGAAAGAAGCAAGTGAGCTATATAAATAGAGAAAAATGACAAGTGACGCTTCAAGACTTTACAATTCTAATGTTCCGAAAAGCACCCACAAGGTTGACTGTTCCCCAAAGCAGTTGTCATTTGGTAAAAGCTACTCGATGAAACTTTCTTCTAACCTTTATAACACTGGGGAAATGAGGGTGGTTTGACTCCTAAGACGTAGTATGGCGGGACCTAGTTATAACGGTCTGAGCAGCTAGAAAAACAGAATGAAGCTCATCTGAACATTTTCCATCCAAATAACAATAGACTAGCACAAGACATGCAGAAAGAAAGAAAGAAAGAAGCTCTAAAGTAGAAAATACATCTTTTGCCACGAAAACCGCATAAACGATTCGGAAAGTAAATAGCTCTTTTTTCTTCTTCTTCTTCATCCTCTTCATTTTTTCTTTTTCTTTTTCTTCACCATCTTTTTTCACCATCTTCGTCTTCTTCTGATTCTCCTCCTCTTTCTTTTTCTTCTTCTTAGTTGTCGCCTTCTTCTTCTTCTTCTTCTTCTTCTTCTTCTTCTTCTTCTTCTTCTTCTTCTTCGTTACCGTCGCCTTCTTTTTCTTTTTCTTCTTCTTTGTTGCCGTCGCCTTCTTCTTCTTCGTTGCTGTCGCCTTCTTCTTCTTCTTCTTCGTTGCCGTCGCCTCTTCTTTTTCTTCTTCTTCGTTGCCGTCGCCTTCTTCTTCTTCTTCTTCTTCGTTGCCGTCGCCTTCTTCTTCATCTTCTTCTTTGTTGCCGTCGCCTTCTTCTTCTTCGCCGTCGTCTTCTTTTTCTTCTTCTTAGTTGTTGTGGCCCCCTCCTCCTTTTCTTCTTCGTGTCCTTTCACTGAGCTGGGGGGTCATTCAAGTACTTCCTTAGCAAGTCGAAGCGCCATCCCCATCTCTCACAAAATATGTTTCTTTTCAGCATGTGACAAATCAGCTTTTCTTTCAGTGTCTCAACTTCTCACCGCCTGGACACTGTCCACTGATCACGCAGATCGTCTTATTTAATGAGAATAAAACAAATTGCCGGACTGACTGTCAATGTCTTATGATTATTCAATGCCGACCAGAAATTGCGGGAAAATATTGATCTGAATCTTTGGACGAAAAACGCTAAGTGTAAGATGCCGTAAATGGTGCGAATGTTATGTGAGCATAAGAATCACCATAAAACAATATACGTCTAAACGAAAGAATTGATTAACACGATGAAGTAGATAACGCGTGTTTTGAAGGAGTGGCTGATTGATCTTTCGGCAGAGGGTAAATGCGTAAGTAGTTATAAAACTGATCATTCGTTATAAGTTTAACGAGTTCATTCTTTGTGGTGGCGCATAAGTCGATATCTGATGTTTAATCTAGATAGGAAAATGAAGGACGTACAACATAGTTAATATATTTAAAGAAAAAAATATAGTTAACAAAACCCTGTATACACCTGAAAAAGGCTGTAGAATGAATCGACAGAAAGGGTGTAAGTTCGCCGAACAAATGCCACTAAAGCACAAGGGATTACTGAGAGTAAAAGACAAAGAGAAAACGTTCGCTATGAGAACAATACAAAAACAGAATTCAGAAAAAATAAACAAGATGGCGGCTGAAGTTGCATTTAAAATTTTGAAAATTATAGGTTGCAAGAAACCGGAAGAAATTTCATAGGACTGAAAAGAGACAATTAGAATAGAATTTGCAGTTATATCTAGGCATGGTAACAGTAAAAATATGAGGCATACTTGCCTATCTAGTAGTAAGCTTAATTTCACGCGGTTGAAGTAACAAGGAGGAGAGTTAGTTAGAAGAATTGCTATGAAAATATTTATAGAAAAGACAGAGGGAAGCCACGACACGATGGTAGGAATGTGACTGAAGTCAAGATGCCAGGTCAGGGCCAATAACGTTGCAGACCTTTCTTTGGATTTTGTCAAGAATCTCGAGATATATAGTAGGAGCATCAGACCAGACATGACAGCAATATTCTGTCGAGAAAAATTGTCTGGCATGACACAGAGAACCTTGGCAGCAATCCTAGCAGTTGGTTTAATATAATCGTTCTGCTTCATGTCTATGAAATCATTAGTCGGAGAAGGCTCAATGAGTCACTCTGCTGGTGGTTAGCACCAGCCATACCGATAGAAGTCAAAAAGAGATCTCTATGAGGCCTGGAATATAGTAATTTCGTTTTGGAGGCGTTAAAAATCTACATGCCATTTCTTGCTACAGTTAACAACTGACTGGTGGCCATATTCGAGATCAGATGTTTGCTTTACATTATTGGACTTGCAATTAAAACAAGAGTGGGTAGTTGTGTCATCATTATAAATATTAAAGAAACTGATGATATCGAGAATGTCGTTGATGAAGATGAAAGTAGGTCCAAGGATAGAGCTATGGGGAACTCTACTTAAGTGTAAAAGGATCTAGAAGAGTGGCCATTCCAAATGATCCTCAACAACAGAATTCGTTGCAAAAGACTGGATCAAGTCAAATATTGATCTAGAGAAATTGGTTCCCAATTTTTTTCCTCTGGGCTGCATTTTCGGAATCAAAATTCCCTCGCGTCTCATCAATTTTTTTTATGATAAAAAGCATATTTTATAAAGAAACAAAAAAAGAAAAAAAAAAGAGGCGATTAAAGGGAGATAACCGCGGATTCGAAGTCCCTGATAACTCTCTCCTCCAATTTGCGTACCCTTTCTTACTATTGATATAATGCAAAAATATCACAATGATAAAATCGGTCAATAATTATTTATAACTATTTATACTTGGTCCCATTCATGGAATTACAAATAATTCAGAATAATATTTTAATTTTTTGAAATCATATTTACTTTTTAGCATATGCATTTTTTAAAACTTTGATTGTCTTTCAATCTTTCCGCCTCACCTGCTATCCTCTTCCACCGCATGTATGAGACGCGAAGTATTGTTTGGGAACCACTAGGCTAGAATCACAATAGCCCTTCAGCTTTTGAAGAAGGCCAGTGTGGCGAACCATGTCAAAGGTCTTCGAAATATCCAAAGCCACAACCGGAGCCACGCCGTTTTTATCTAAGGCTAGGCAGAAAAATTTAGTAATAACAATTAACACGGTTGACCTAGAGAAAGAAAAACCATAATTTTTGTCTGAAGTAAAACCCTGCAAAGTGAGATGCGTAAGCAAATCTTAGTTAATCAGGGCCTCTTCGTTTTGCCAAAGACGAGTAATAGGACCATAATTCAAGGTACCAAAAAGTTAACCACAATTCTTAAAGACAGAACTAAAGAACAACAAGAAGGAAAGAAAGTAATAGAAAAATATTTGTAAAGTTTAGAGAGAACAGGAGCCAGTTCAGGAACACATTTCCAGAGGACAATAGCTGGGATGCTGCGAAGTCCGCATTACTTTGTGGGGATCTCTGTTAGCGATGATAGTAAAAACCATGGACGGAGTTATATGCACATCACTTAGCGTTGTATCGTTGATGTGAATGATACGCAGACAAGAATGAGTGCTTAATATATTTATTCAGCACTAGTATCCGGTGCTAACGGATACATACAAAAAACATAGAACAATAAGTTACAAAACAATTAACAAGGCAACATTCTCGTTGTTAAACATTCTCTTTTTTGTATGTTAGCGACAAAAATGTCTTTCTGGAACTGGTAGTTAGAAAGTTCGTCTGGTTGAAGGGTAAGAAAACAATTAAGATTGGTCCGAGAAAGGGTGAGCAAAGATATATGTATTCTTATCATTTGAACTCTTTCTATTTTTTGTATTGTGTGTGTTTTTGTTAGTATGCGTATGTATATGTATATTTCCTCTCCATACATACATACTGTCTTATTATAAGGAATTTGTATAGATAGATAGATAGTAAGTCTATCTATCTATCTATCTATCTATCTATCTATCTATATATATATATATATATATATATATATATATATATATATACCCAAGTATATGATTGGTGTCTATGGAATGAATTCAATGACCAACAATTACTATTCTATACACCAATCATATACTTGGATATTAGCTTCTATTACTGTCGAGCACTATCTATTCTATTCTTATAGTGAATTTATAACATATTTTTGTTATAAATTTTTTTAAAATAAATAATTATATATATATATATATATTATTAGTAGTAATAATCTTATAAGTATAAGAAATTATACTCGTCCGGAAAACCTTCGTTGTCTCGATTAGCGAATAATCAAACCAATACCAAAGGAGAAAAAAAGGTACAAAAAACATGTACGTTAGCCGAAAATAATTGGCTAGTATCCAAGTCCAAAGTTCAAAGAAAAAAAGTAAGTACGAGTAAGCAAAATAACTAAATATAGTGCTCAATACGTTAAGTAGTGCCGACCTAGATGAAAACTTGGTATGTTTGGCTCTCAAGGTTTAACTATATATATATATATATATATATATATATATATATATATATATATATATATATCAAAAGTATATAATTGGTATATACGGAATGAATTCCAATAACCAACAATTACTATTCTTAAAAGAGTGCTCAATACAAAGTAGAGCAGATATAATTATTTTTTATAAAAAAATTTATAAGATAAGTATGTTATGTTATAAATTTTTTTATAAAAAATAATTATATATATATATATATGTGTGTGTGTGTGTGTGTGTGTGTGTGTGTGTATGTCTCTGTGAGAAATAAACACATGGACAATACTTTTAATAATAGGATTTTATGTTTCCAATAGTAGATAACAGTGAGTTTTCTTACACTTTTCTCAAACGCTTGGATCCTCCTCTCTGTCCCTGTCAATGTAACTACCAACATAAGACACATAGTAGTAGATGACACCAAAATACTATACAGTACTCAATGCGTGGAAAGACTCAAAACTCTAGAATCTATTATTATACAACATAAACATCCCACATTAAATAAAATATCATTCATCATAGGATATATTTATCTTGAAGCACATATGACATAATTAATGTACGAATATATAATAGTAGTATTAAAAAATAGTATAAAATAAATCGCATTTTTGTAGAGCGTCATTGCTAAGAGCAGTGACGAATGACAATTATTTTCTATGAAATTTCTTGGATATTCAGGCCGGTACATGCAGTTAATACTGTTTATTATAAACAGAGCAGTTTCCTAAATATCTGTGCCTATAAAAATAATGTGTAAATAGAATATATATATATATATATATATATATATATATATATATATATATATGTATGTATGTATGTATGTATATATATATATATATATATATATCTATGTATGTATATATATATATATATATATATATATATATATATATATATATATATATATATGTTTGTGTGAAGAAAGATTGAAAGAAAAGAGACAGAAAAGTGTTGTAACCTAGAAAGGGTTACTGAACGAGGAATAACCAAAACGGTGGATGGAAATGAAATGGTAATAACATCAACAAAATACAATACTCGCCAGCGGCCTGAAATAGGTAAACCACTGCTAATGATGGACTACTTAAACACCTTTTTACTCCCACTTACAACAGTGTCCAACGTATTTATGAGGATTGGGACGTACCCTTTAGTGTTTAGTACGGTATATAACAAAAAGAATGACAATTTATTTAATTTTCAGAAATTGGGACATCTCCTGCTGACTGAACATGCTAGTGGACCATTGTCCATCGGTGTTTACTAAAGATCGAAGAAGCCCAGCGTAAAAAACTCAAAGGGAAAGCGTTACTGTGTAACTTTGACATTCATCACAACCACCAACTTCTAGTACTCCTACTGCTCCCGCGTCTTACGTGTCCACAGATGAAATACAAGACAACGTCGTCTTCTTGGGTCCCAAAGAACAAACATGAGCCACATAAATATACAGGAGTATACAAAAGTATCAGGTCATCCCATAAGTTCTGTCCGAATTTTAACTTTTTGTTAAAATGAACGAAATTTAAAGAGTATTTTATAATGTCTAATGGAGCTGAACATTATTTTTATGTTTAGATACATTTAAACTGATCAAATTTTATTTCGTAGAACAATAAATGTTTAGGTTTCGAATTAAAAAATTTTATATGGGTAATCTTACTTACTTTAAGTAAGATTACCCATATAAAAATAATGACAAATTGCATTCATAAATTAGATTAAAATAAAACTAATAAAGATGTTACCGTAACTAATTTTACAATATTAAAAAAGTACGATTGGTCGGGTAAACAAACTATTATAATTTAAAATATTTTTTTAATATGTTCTCTATAAATGTGTTAATAAATATAGTATTTAACTTATATTAAATCCCTAAACTATTTGTTTAAAAACTTAAATATTTAAATTGATAGCAAACATCAAATTTTTTTAGACATCTAAATTTCTATCATGCATTAAAATCTATTCTTTACATAAATTGCTAAAACCCAATTACAGTTTCTTTCTCTTTACTTCCCTCTCCCTCTTCTTTCTTTTTCCTTTTTCCTTTTTCATTTCTCCCTACTCCCCTCCCATTTCAATATATCACTTCCGTTAAGTTAACCGTCTAAATAGGTCATGGTCTGGTCACTCCTCCTCCCCCAATACAAAGTATACTTGAGAGAGATATGAAATTAATCCCTCCCTATACTCTATCATGTCTCTTTAACTATCTCTTTTACACTCTCTGTTAAATTACAAAAACTTACACTACCCATCAATTTTAATTTCATTTTTCGTTTTATTTCATTTTTGGAAGTGCTATCTGATGATCCGGTCTCCTTTAAAAGGACTCTGGTGAAATAAATTATTATAATGGTACCTTAAAGTGGTCTGTTTTCCTTTTAATATATATATATATATATATATATATATATAATGTTTTGTGCGTAGACATTCTTTTTGGATGAAAAACAAATGTTCCTTTTTGTCATTAGCTATCTCTCTATCTATCGCTCGTTGTCTCACTCTCACACACACACACCCGAAGTAACCTGCGCACATATATTCATATACATAAAAGAAATGACAAAAACTGTTTATACCAACGCGTTTCGTTCCCTGAGGAAAACTATCAAGACAAGTGTAGGGGTTTGACTTTCTAATCTGTATCTATTCGTAGAAGTAATGCGGAAAAAAATAAAACAAATTAAAGCGTTCACATTTTGAATTAGGGAACGCTGTAAAATACTCTCAAATCGTTGTGTGTAATGAAGAGTAAATTATGGAAGGAGATAAGTGACATAATTTTTCGCTTTATTAAATAAAACTGAATTGATGTTGGTGTAGATTATGTTTTTTTTATGCAATTCTTCTTTATTTTTATTTTGTTTATTTTTTATTTAATTATATTTGTTATTTTTAAAAGACACGAGTTAACTGTTCTCTTTTAAATTTTAAATCGTTATGATCATATGTTTACTTGAGAATGGAACATTTCTTTTAAACAGTATGTAATACGTCTACCGGATATAAAAACCTAGTAAGTAAGGTAAATATGCTATCCGGTATTCGTTTATCAGTTACTTATTTGTCGCAGAAGCCACTGTCTAAAAACAGAAACAAGGCGTCTATTCAAACACTGGTATGTACCAAATATAGTGTTTGGTATCATAAATATGTCGCATTAAAAATAAATATATTAATTATTTCGAATTTCTTTTTTACGTATCGGATACAAAATCAAGTTGATATGGGATTCGAGAGAACCCGAATGGAAGGGATGTACATTCCTTTAAATGATAGAACCGTGTCGCTCCATGACACTCTGTGTGGCTGAGCTGTCTAAAGCTCGGTGGATTAGACAATGTCTTCTACTCCAAGGGGAATTGAAATTCGTACCTTTGTCGGAGAGCACATTTTCTTTAAATTTCTTGAGTGTGCTAGAAGGTAGACTAACGTCTACTGTGCTTACAAAGGTATCTACTAAAAGTAACGTTTGAATAGGGTGTGTGTGTGTGTGTGTATGTGTGTGGCAGTGAATGTTGGACAATCTACTTGCAGATGAAGAATGGAATTGAAGCAATAGAAATATAACACCGAAATTAGAATAGCAATCGATGTCTCCAAAAGATAAGCAAGGTATTAAGAAAGAAAATGTGTGTTATAAACAAAGAATAATGTGCTGAACTGCTACGTAATATCAGTCTTCCTACATAGCTGTGAATGATGGCCAAAAATAATAGGAAAAAAAGACAACAGATATGTTGTTCTATAGGAAAATGACGAGAATACCATTTAAGCAACGACGAAGTATTTAAGACAATGGCAACAAAAAGGACACTTATTCTTGACACCAGGAAGGTGCCTGACAGCTTTCAGGTACTATTTCATTTTCAAGTGTTTTTTCCCCGCTCATTGAACTGTCATAGTGGAACCTCCTCTCTACTGGACCAAACTTATGAATTGAGTTGGATCTTTTCCAATTAATCCCCTTGTTGTGGATTCCGAGATGAAATTCGGTCTCCAATGAATGACAAACACAAGAAATAAAGATAAGAAATTAAATGTATTCACACAATAATACAATGGGTATATTGTTAGTAAATCCAGGAACGCGGTTAGACGTAATAATAATATATATAGATATAGTCTCGAAGTAGGACTTCTTTAGAGTCTACGTGCTTGTAACTGTGACTTCTACAAGCGGTTACCTCACACTATTACTCTACCTCCAACTCAGTCACAATCTCTGCTCACTCTCCCAATCTCTCTCTATCTCCGTATATTCTGACAAACTCAGGGTATTTAACGGCAGCAGTCCCAGTAACACTTTGGTCGAGTCCCCTTATATCAAAAAGGGGTGGACCCCGTAACACTCATGTTGTGACCTCCTGATCCTGTTTTTCTCGCTACTGTTCCCTCTTTTTTAAACTTATTCACTTTTCTCTTGATGGTTCTTGAATGGATTTTGAAGATGGAAGTCAGAATAGGAATGATTTTCCTCTCACCATTGCTCAGTTGAAAAGACACAGTGGGGCTGACACAAAACAATTCCAACCTTCACTTTTTCGAGCTGAATAAGTTTTAAACATCCGCTTGCATTGAGATCATGTCCAATAAACGGAAAAGGGTTTGGAAGTAAATCCAGAGGGAAAGCATAGTATGGAGCTCCGAGGGCTGTCAACACTGATAACTTTCTGTCAACTCCGGCTGCCAAGCCATCCACAAATGTATTGTATTCTTTTGGATCTTGTCAGCACAGACGAGAAGCGGGACAGTGTTTGGACAGCACACGGCCTCAATATACCATCACCCAGGCCCTCGCCCTGTAGACGTCACTTCCCTCTCCCCGCAAAAGGACTGAATTTTGACCAAACACGGTGCTACCTTCATCGCGCGAGATAAACGAATGTCTGCTATACGTAAAGTGCATTTCGACACTAAAGCATATTTGCTTGAATAATATCGACACAATTTTAACTATCCAATGTTTTATTAACTTTGTAAATTTACTAAAGTTCATACTTGTTTATATTTCATTTTTTCCCCCGAGTACTTTCGAATGTTGCTACAAGCTTGACAACAAATGTTGCCATTTCAAGCTTAAAATGGTGAGACCAAGATGCCAATCCAGTAGTGCGTTTAAAGTCATAATACCAAAGAGGAAATAGAATAATTACCATAAACATATTTATAGAACAATATTTATAGAAAATCATGGCTCTCCACAGCTTTGCATCTTTTGTAACTCTAAGCAAAGTTTGTCTCTTTCCCAAACCTCCCATCACCGTATGCGCTATGGATGCTCACAATCTTGTCAGGTAGATTGTTGGCTACCGTACCCTGCTCATTGGTAATAAGGAATTTTCATTTAAGGAATCGCCATTATTTACAGTGACATATTGCTATTTATCACATAACTCTTCCTTACATTTTGATTAACATTTCCCAAGCTTTTATGTAGACATACGTTTTCGGCGAACTCTTGAATATGGTTTTCATTAGAGCAATTTTCCCCCCTCAAATCGTTTTGCAGCGATCAAAAAATGGAATAAGCGGTTGGTGCAAATTCATCTGATTATGGCGAGTCAGGTAGAAGAGAACAAACGAATACCAAATTTTGAACTCTTGATTATAATTTTCATTAGAGAAGGTCTTTCCCCTCGAAACGTTTAGCAACCATCGAAAAAAGGCAACATGAAAATATTTATAAAAAAGACACAGAGAAACTACAGTGTAACCCGGATATAAGAGAAACCCGGATATGAGAGAGATCTGGTCCCAAATTAGAGCCTGTGTTAATGTATATAATAGACCAAACCCGGATATAAGAGAAACCCGGATATAAGAGACTTCTTCTCCGGTCCCGACAACTCTCTTATATCCGGGTTACACTGTACATTACAGCAATGAGAGGTGACGAAAATCTTGATTCGAAAATACATAGCGGTGACAGCACTATTCAAAAGTTGAACGAATTGTAAACATAACTACTTAAGATAAATTCTGGAGAGAAAGGTTGTCTGCTACGACGCAGTGAACCAACTTTTCTATCAACAGACGCAGAAATTGATTCAATTTAATCTTTCCACTTCATGCCATCGAAAAATATTTTCCAGAGATCGCGTAAAGAATCGTTCGCCTGAAAATTGATATCGGCTTTTTCTTTTAAGGCAATTAAAAGAGCAGTATCGTTTAAAGTCCTTTAAGTCATTTTTACTCCATCAAATAACAAATTGTAGATCATTTTTAGATCAGCTGCCAGTTTAACCTTAACGAACCGAGATTTGAATTTTCGTAATTGCATGATTTTGGTGTCCCCAATTCTTTATTTGCGTGTTGGGTGTTCTCTTTTACTGATATTCATACATTCTGAATTTTTACTATTGACGTTTAAACCTTTCTTCTAACTTTCCTTTACTAACTTCTCTAAGAGTTCCTGCAGTTTTCTGTATGTGTCAACTGCATATCTTATGTCAACAACTGCGACAGTCAATAACGAATTCTGACAGGACTTCAATTCCTACTAGATTATTGTGATATCTAACTTGAAATCTTCTCATTGATATCTTTTTTTTCATATCTTCTAGCAATAAACATCGTAAATAAAACGCTTTTTTTTTCTTTTTTTTTTGTGGAGAGCAGCACAGGACGCCATTTTAATGTGGGTGATTTGGATGATGTTTGTTTTTATTAATTCAAAAACAAGGAAATGATAAATGATAAGGAAGAAGGAAAAGAAAAAGGGAAAAGCTGTTCAAGATATTTATCTACGTATGAAGCGGGTTAGGGGGTCTCTATTTCATTTGGACAGGTATGGATGGTTACCGGAGAATATAGGTATTGGCTTAACACAGGAAATGGTATCATTAGGAAATGCAGTTAATGAAAAGGAAGAAGAAGGTAATGAAGAAGAAGAAAAAAAGGACATAAGGAAGAATAAGAGGAAAAGAAACAACAACAACATAATGAAGAATAATAATAAGATGATGAAGAAGATGAGAAAGAAGAAGATAACGAAGAAGAAGAAGCAAGCAAGCAAGAAAGAAAGAAAGAAAAGAAAGAAAGAAAGAAAGAAAGAAAAAGAAGAAGATAACGAAGAAGGAGAAGCAAGCAAGCAAGAAAGAAAGAAAGAAAGAAAGAAAGAAAGAAAAAGAAGGAGATAACGAAGAAGAAGCAAGAAAGAAAGAAAAAGAAGGAGATAACGTAGAAGAAGAAGCAAGAAAGAAAGAAAGAAAGAAAGAAAGAAAGAAAGAAAGAAAAATAGGAGATAATGAAGAAGAAGAAGCAAGCAAGCAAGAAAGAAAGAAAGAAAGAAAAAGAAGGAGAGAAAGAAGAAGAAGAAGAAAGAAAGAAAGAAAGAAAGAAAGAAAGAAAGAAAGAAAAAGAAGGAGAGAACGAAGAAGAAGAAGAAGAAAGAAAGAAAGAAAGAAAGAAAATAATGGGATAATGAAGACGAAGGAGAATAAAAAGATGGAGATAACGAAGACGAAGAATAAAAAACATAATGAATAAATACAATAAGATAATGAAGAAGATGATAAAGAAGAAGAAGAAGAAAAATAAGAACGAGATAATGAGGAACTGGAAAAATATTATGAAAAATAATAAGATAATGAAGAAGAAGATGAAGATAAAGAAGAAAAAAAAGATGATGACGTAGAAGAAGTTAATAAAGAATAATGAAGAAGACGACAAAGAAGAAAAGCCGAAGGAGAACATAATGAATAGTAATAATAATAAGATAATGAAAAGGATGACAAAGAAGATATTGAAGAAGATATTGAAGAAGAAGAAGAAGAAGAAGAAGAAGAAGAAGAAGAAGAAGATGGAGAAGAAAAGCAGAAGAAGAACAAAATGAATAATAATAATAAGATAATGGAAAGGATGATAAAGAAGAAGAAGATAATGAAGTCGAAGAAAAAAAAAAGAATATAGAAACAAACGATGAAGGAGAAATAAAATAAAAATGAAAAAGACGCGAGGAAAGAAAGAAAAGAAAAACGAACTCAAAAGGGATTTGAGAATAATTTAAAAAAGAAAGGAGAAAGTAAAAAAAGGAATAAATGAAAGATAAAATTAGATGGTACGAATGACAAATGAAAAATACAAAATTGAAAAGACAGCTCGAAAGAAAGAAAAAGAATAGCAATAATAATAATAATAATAATAATAATAAGAAGAAGAAGAAGAAGAAGAAGATGAAGAAGATGAAGATGATGAAGAAGAAGGAAGATAAATAAAAAGAGGAAGAAGAGAAAATGAGAAAAGGCTGAATAAGATACAAATGTGAACAACTGAAGCAAAAATTTAGGAAGAAGTAAAAGTGAAAAAGGCGGCGATGAAAAAGAACGAGAACAAGTTGAACACGTCAAAGGTAGAAAAGACGATCTGAAAAGGGAGTGGTTAAATAAAAGAAGTAAGGGGCAATAAATGAAAGATAGCACGTAAAAAGAAAAAAAGGAAGGAGAGAAAAAGAAAGGGTAAACAAACTGAAAGGTAGTTGGTGAAAAGAAAATAGAAATGAAAGAGAAGAAACAGAAAGGGAGCTCGAAAGAAAGAAAGAATAAACGAAGATTTTGGTGGGAAAAGCTAAAAAGAAGAAGAAAGGAAGAAAAAAGAAAGAAAAGAAAGAAGATTTAATGGATTGAAGTCAGCGAGAAAAAAAACGAAAACGTAAAACCTTTAATGTTGTGAAAGAAAGAAAGAAAGAAAGAAAGAAAGAAAGAATAAAGTAACGGAAAGTTAGAGTGAAAGAAAAAGAGAAAGCGAAAGGAAAAATATACGGAAAAGTGTAATCGAACGAAAGTAGAAAAAGAAAGAAAAGAAGAAAAAGGAAGAAAGAAGGAAAAGTGTAATCGAACAAATGAAAATAAAGAAAGAAAGAAAAATGTAATCGAACGAAAGAAGAAAAAGAAAGACAACGCGATAAAAAAGAGAAAGAAATAAAAGAAAAAGTCTAATAAAATGAAAGAAAGAAAGAAAGAAAGAAAGAAGGAAATGTGTAATCGAATGAAAGAAGAGAAAGAAAGGAAAGATAGAAAAAAAGAAAATAAAAATGGCGCATAAGACAAAACTAATTAATGCTAAATTTTGGGTTGAGCATCAATCCAAACAGTTTATAGCGATGATTAGAATCTGGAATCACTTTTTACATGACATCTATAAACAAAATTTATCTGTTTCACACTTAAAACACGTAGAAACGGAAACAGTGTCAGTAGTGTACCGTTGCACTCACATATATACATAAAAACGGTGTATCCATTTACACAAACACATATATACACTTATGTGCCAAACAGTATAGAATGGCATCGCTTAGGAACCATTTACCCGGGCAATATACAGTATAGTTGCAGAGATTCCCCAAATGGTTTGGCGACATCTGAGATGTTGGGCCACGTCGATAGTTGTCTATGGTAAGGTGTCATATAGGAAGAAAATGAGTAACTGCCGACACCAAGGTTCGAACGTGACACACTGAACTTGTGAATATGTTTTTCGCCAGGTGTATAAACAGCGGTGTCAGGCTACTGACTGGTCGGGACTACGAGTTGAATATTGGTCGGATTACTAGTCGATGATTTACTGTTGATTACTAGTTGATTATTGAGTGACTTTTGGGCGTTAAGCGAGCCGCGCTACTAAAATATATTCACTGAATTTGTTAATAAGCTTGATTGACTTTTCTTTGTGTTACGTATTTATTTGCAGTTTGTAATTAAATATTGTTTAGTTAAAATTGAAGTCTTGAGTTGCCCTTTATCACTAACGGCCACATATACGGGTCACAAAAACATGGTCTATTGTACTATTGTTATATTCCGTGCTAATAGGAATATGGAATGGACAAACATGGTGGATTAATAGTAAAAGGTTTAAATTGAAGTCTTGAGTTGCCCTTTATCACTAACGGCCACATATACGGGTCACAAAAACATGGCCTATTGTACAATTGTTATATTCCGTGCTCATAGGAATATGGAATGGACAAACATGGTGGATTAATAGTAACAGGTTTAAATTGAAGTCTTGAGTTGCCCTTTATCACTAACGGCCACATATACGGGTCACAAAAACATGGTCTATTGTACTATTGTTATATTCCGTGCTAATAGGAATATGGAATGGACAAACATGGTGGATTAATAGTAACAGGTTTAAATTGAAGTCTTGAGTTGCCTTTATCACTAACGGCTGGATTAATAGTAACAGGTTTATTATAGAAACCAGTACAACAAGCAAGGAAGTAACAATTATGAAAACGGTCGTCGCAAGTCAGTACAGTTGTGTGCTTGCTGCTATCGGAAGGCCTTTAGTCTCGCAGACACCAGCTCGACGGTATTTACCTGCCTCCCCACAAAGAATGATGTGGCACAAGGCTGACTTTAACGAGGGTCAAATAAAGGAACCTATCTTTTTTTTTCCAACATTTACTTGGGATAAATGTTAGAATAATCAGAACTTATACTGGCATCTTTCTGATTTAAAAAAAGAGAAACGTGCGTAAGACAAGGATGTGTCTTCTCGCCGGATTCATTCAATTTATACAGTAAGGCTATCCTAAGGAGGGCTAGAGACTCTAGCAGAAATATAACTTATTATCAGTAGACGCAATTTTAACAATATATAATACAAAGATGATATTATGCTGATCGCAAAGACAGAAGAAAACTGCAAAAAATCCCAAATAGGGTCGTAAATGAAAGCAAGAAGAAAGGACTAACTATCAACTGACAGAAGAATGAATGTCAGTAAGAGAAAAAGCTCAAGTTGCGAAGTCCGTACTAGAGATGTCAAAATAAAACAAGTTCATGAGAAATGTTTTAATAGATGGTGGAAAATTTGATAGCAAAAATTTAACACGCATCGAAATAGCAAAGGTGCATCGCAAAAGCTAAGCAAAGTATTAAGAAACAGAAAAAATGTCGTTATAAATAAAGAAAATAGTGTTGAACTATCAATACTATTTTCTGCATTCAGCCGCTAACCAAGGGAGGTAACACAGTTTCGGTTGCTAAGGCGGTATTGGCACCCCTGGTGCCACCGAACAGGGTATTGTTTTTGAATACGTGTCAGTCTTTTGCGATTTAACAACTGCATCTGAAATTCTCAACGTTGTGTTAAAATACACAAAGCTCTCGACAGTTATTAATGACGCAGAAAGTAATGTAAACACATGTATTTCAAGTCGGAAGTAGCATTATTGTGCGGTTATGGTTTTATTTAACTTTATTTTAGGTCCTGACTGGATCCAATTCGATGCCTGTTGAGATGTGGCGTGGAGATTATGTGAAGTATGCTTTAGGTTCTGGCCAGTGATGCCAACCTTGAAAAGGAAGGAAACAATTGACCGTACAAGGAATACCCGCCACCCGACCTCAATCGGTAGCACATTACATGTCCATTTTTTTCCACGCAGTCGAACGCAAAGGTGCGTAGCGGTTTTTCTTTCCCTCGTGCGCCTCTTACTTGTTCACCTTCCAATATCGCAATGAATGCTAAACAATTTCCTTACAGATGAAATGAAAACTAAGGTAACAGAAACGTGTTTCAACTGAAAGATGCGGAGGATACTTTAAACGGAACAATAAGATTTAAAGAAAATGTTTTAAAAAAAAAAGAAATAAGACCACTTATAGTTCGAACCAGAAAGCGGCAGTTGAAATTTCTAGGACACATAATGAGGGGAAAAAGGCTTCGGAAATTTGACCCCCACAAGGTATGTCGAAGGCGAAAGTGACAGTGGAAGACAGCAGGTCACCTAACTGACATTATTAAGTGTGACAAAGGATAGTAATTTTGTTAGTAAACTCCCCTCAAGCAAAGCGAGAATGCCACAAAAACATAAGGGGTTCCAGGGAGCAAAACAGACGACACTTTGAAAGGAACCGGGAAAACAATCCTAAACAGGAATCTTCTACACCTGTTCAAAAAGATAGCGAACGATAGGTAAACCTACCAAGTTCTATTAAAGAAAAGAAATAAATTGTAAATAAAATTTTGTTGTTTTGGCGTGGACGTTAGAAATATCGTTGAAGTAAATTTTAGAAGGAAGCGGAAACTCAGTTCATCTGAGTTGATCTTCAATAGTCATAAAAAGATCACTATTTACATTATTCTGACTATTGTGCTCATCTTTGTCGCAATATTTATTACAACGTTTCGGCCGTTACACCGCCGTCATTCTTCAGGTGGCTGGAATGCCGAACTGAACCCTTTATTTCGCTCACTGGGGTAGACTGTTTTAGTTCCACCTGAAGAAGGCCGGAACGTACAACGGCCAAAACTTTGTAGTAAATATGGCGACAAAGATGAGGGCAATACTCCGAATAATGTAAATAGTGTACATAATACCTCATCTCAGAAATATAGACAGATACTGAAAGGCCGAAACGTTGTAATAAATATGGCGATAAAGATAAGGACAATAGTCCGAATAATGTAAATAATGTACATAATATCTCATCTCAGAAATATAAACGTTGTTTTTGTTTTAATCATTTCAGCCCAAGCAACGCCACTTGTACGCAGGGAGTTACAGAAAGTGAAGATGAGAGAAAAGACTGCGTATAGAGGGGACCGAGGAAAGGATAAGAGCTGAACGGGGTTCAAAAAGATAGAAGATGGCGACTGACGTTGCATTTAAATTTTTGAAGATTGCACTTATCAGGGAACCAAGGAAACGGAATGGAATTCCACAAGCAGGAAGTGTAAGAAAAATAATTGCAATAGAAGTGAAAGTTACATTTACCTAATTCAGTCATAAAAATGCGGGACCTAGATGCCAACTTAGTAGCAAGCTTAAACTCAAGTCATCCGGGCACCAGGGAAAAAAAGCTCGTCAGTTGCCATGAAAATATTTGTAGAAAAGAGAGAGGGAAGCCATGTCACGTCGGTGAGATTGCAAATACTTCTTTGGAACTTGTCAAGAACCTCGAGAGTAGCAGGAGCACCCGACCAAATATGACAGCAGTAGTGAATGCATGGACGTATGGTAGATTTGTAAATGTGTAAGATGGACTCTGACGAGAAATACCTTTTGGCACGGCACAGTGACCCAAATTTCCTTACAGCAGATGCAGCTATTGATTCAGTGTAGGCTTTCACTTCAAGTCAGATGACAAAGTGAGGGCAAAAAGCGCAATCTATTCATGAGTCTGGCATCAGCCATGCCGATGGTGGATAGGAAAGTTTTTCAAAATTTTACTATTTCAAGAATAAATACAAAGTTGATATATTTTGTATTAAATACATTGAATTGAATATATATCCTAATCAATCACCATAAGCAATACATGCAATTTATTTACTGTATTTGATAAGTAAAACTATGTAAAAAATTGTAAAAGCTTACGAAAAGGGCTACACTATGAATAAGATCCTACATCATTTGTTAGATCTTATTAATAGAAGCAAAATTAGATAAAATGTATATTACACCATAATATTGCTAGGTACAAATTATTAGACGAAATGATTTACAAATTGAAATTCCATTAAAATTACTGCACTATATATTAAATCATAATATTGCTAGGTACAAATTAATAGACGAAATGATTTACATTTGCATTGTTTATTGAAAATTCCATTAAAATTACTGCACTATATATTAAATCATAATATAGCTAAATTGTTTTAAAATAGTATAACTTCCCTTTGAAGTAAATAAAGGTTTTATTTGACGGCATAATGATTTAGTAATAATGTGCTTGTGTCATGCATCTTGTCCATATAAAATTTGTAAATCTTCAGTAAATTATAATTTTTATAAGGTTGTGCCATAAGGATTTTACTGATCACTATGATTTTGAACCTAAACTTGATCTTCAAACTCATTTCTTCAAAAAATGCTATGAATTTGAAAAAAAAAATATGTTGTATGTTTATTTATCATGTCAAGGTCCAACTTTTACATTGAATGTAATAGTAGTTTTCCAAAGTCAGCTTCCCTATTGGACAGTCGTCAAAGTGAATTGAATAAAACTTCGCTATGAGACATTGACAGAATTTTCTAGATCATTTAGGAGACGTGTAATATCGGTAATGGCAGAGTTCTCCTAGATTACGTAGTAGAACTGTGCCATTACCAATTCCATAACTCTGCTACATAATCTAGAAAATGCAGCTAACGATGTTCGACAACATGTCAATGCCTCTAACAAAATTCATAGGCTTCAAAATACAATACAATACAAACTGTTCCATCGGCAAACATCATTATATCATTTTTAATTTATACCCAAGATTCTCAATTGGGTATCCTGTTAAAAAAGTTGACCGATATTCACTATACAGATGACGTAGATTTCATTGCAGACACCATTACAAATGCTATAGTTTTCCTACTGTTATACCTGAACGTACCTATGCTATTATTAATAGACTCTCCCACACATAATAAGTAGTAGTAGTAGTAGCGGTCGCCAGTGGAGCTCAGTGGAGTTGAGCGAGTCAGTCGATGTCGGACATTGAAGTATCAACCATCACAACTAGATTGCTGCGTCGTTAACTATTATTTGCAAGTTCCTAACGTTTTGTACGTCGGACCCTTTTTAGGACCGACTTATTGAAATACAAGCCTCCGCTGTGAAAACACGTACATAATCTAGAAAATGGTGCCTACTATGCTGGACTCAAAACAGAATTCATAGTCTTCAACCAGCAATGTCTCGGATGAATACAAACTGTCTCGGATGAATCAATACAATCTATTGAATCTTTTATATACCTAGGTAGGGAAATAAATTTTACTGAAAAGGATGTGAAAATTTGTATAGCTAAAGCCACGGAGAGCATTAATAAAAACGAGGTAATCTGGAAATCTAGTCTACCAAACAACCTCAAACGAAGATTCTTTTGAGCCACTCTAAAGGCGGTTTTAATGTATGGTTCCATTGTTTGGACATTAAATAAAAGCCCCAGAATCTAAGATTGTTGGAACTCACAATCGGATACTGAGATCTATATTTAATATCTGATGGCGACAACATCCAACTAATTCACAGCTCTATGGAAGCATTCCCGATATTTCTACAAGCTTATTTTCAGACAAAACTGGCGATTAAAACAAGTACTCCCGTGTCGTCTACTACTCTGGACACCTGGCCATAGAGCAAGAAGTGTTGGTCGCCCAAGAACGATATATATTGACCAGCTATGTTATGACACAGAATGCTACCCTAATGACCTTCCGACCTTGATGCAGAAGCGTGATAGTTGGCGTAATAGACACATGAATGTCCGAGCTAACTCAACCGAATAAAACAAGATTAAACGTCCGTCTTCTTTTCTTCATATCAAGACATTTGTCAGGATTCAAGTAAAGGAAAGAATTGTAGTATCTTCAGCCCCATGCGGTAAGATATATCCTCATTTTTTTAAATTTTATTTTGGGATAATTCCCTTTAAGTTCGCATTTGTGGTTTATCTCCCTTTCTTATTTGCTGCCCTAGATAACAGGCCTTCCTTCGGACCTATGACATTCAATAGAAGATATTGTTTGTGAAGTGAGTCCCTGATCATCAACATATAATTTAATTTATTTTTGCTTTCAATCTGAAAACGAAAGCAGAAATTGAATAACATAATTGTTTAGTTCATTTTAACCGACTCATGATATTTTTTTTGATTTTATTTTTTATCATATCACCCCCACAAGCAAGGCGATAATTCCACTAAGACACAAGAGATTACTGGCAAAGAGAAGGAGTTGACTTAAACGCTTAACGAAACACCACAAAGTGTATAAAAATTGTCTTTTTTTCTTTTTACAATGATAAACAATTATAAAGCCTACAGTACAAATCTTATGTGTTTCGCAAAAGCAATGAAATAAAGCTATCTTTTCGGGCAGCGGTCGAGTTTTCTAGCCAAGAATTCCCCCTGCCATAGCCAGTAAGAGATTGTATTTCAACCAGTTGTACGAGGTATATTTTGTGTGGGCGAAGGTATTCCTATCTTCAGTGAGCTAACATGTGTTTATAGCAAAGCTGGTAATGTCGGAATAGATATATGAAAGCATTTATTATTTTTTTGTTGAGTGAACGTCCATGTTTGGCTAGGCAGCCTCGTTTTTGTCTTTGGCAATTTGTGAAATGGAAGTTCATCTGCAGCAGTTTACACATTTCGTGGAAGTGTTTTGTGTTTTTATGCGAAAGTAGAAGGAGGGAAAATAGTAAATGGAATGGATGAACGGAAGAGAAGGAAAACAAAGAAAGGGCAGATTATGGTAAAGAAAGAAAAAAGAAAGAATATTAGAAAAGCGTTGGATAAAAGAAAGAAAGAAAGAAAGAAAGAAAGGGTGGTAAGAAGGGTTGGATAAAGAAAAGGAAGAATGGAAGAATATTATTAGAAAAGTTTTGAAAGAAAGAAAGGATATTAGGAAAGGGTTGGATAAAAGAAAGAAAGGATGTTAAGAAAGGGTTGGATAAAGAAAGTAAAAAAGAAAAGAATATTATGAGAAAAGAAAGAAAGAAAGAAAGAAAGAAAGAAAGAAAGAAAGAAAGCGTTGGATAAAGAAAGGAAGAAAGAACGAGTATTATTAGAAACGAAAGAAAGAAAGAAAGAAAGAAAGAATATAAGGAAAGAGTTGGATAAAAGAAAGAAAGGATTTTAAGAAAGGTTTGGATAAGAAAAGAAAAAGAAAATAATATTATTAGAAAAAAAGAAAGAATGTTAAGAAAACGTTGGATAACGAAAGGAAGAAAGAAATAGTATTATTAGAAAAGAGTTGAAAGAAAAAGAAAGAAAGAAAGAAAGAAAGAAAAAAGAAAGAAAGAAAGACAGAACGAATATAAGGAAAGGGTTGGATAAATTTCAACTCTCTGTTTCTGATGCTACGTATTTCAATTTTCCTTAAAACGTCATCGTTGGTCATATGTTCAGTCCATGGTATTCTCAGTATCCTTCTGTAGAACCACACTTCTGTTGACTCAAGTCTCTTCTCCTTTTTAATAGGATGATCAATCATTCATTTACAAAAAGAGTTTAAGCGTTTATATTCCTTCAAACAGTGGGCTGTGTGGCATATCAAATGCTTTTGAATTTTCAATAACAAAAATTAAAATATAATTGTCTATATTTCTGAATATTATTAGAAAAGAAAGAAATAAAGAAAAAGAAAAAAGAAAGAAAGCGTTGGATAAAGAAAGGAAGAAAGAACGAGTATTATTAGAAAAGAAAGAAAGAAAGAAAGAAAGAAAGAAAGAAAGAAAGAAAGAAAGAAAGAAAAGAAAAAAAGAAAGAAAGAAAAATATAAGGAAAGAGTTGGATAAAAGAAAGAAAGGATTTTAAGAAAGGGAAAAAGAAAAGAATATTATTAGAAAAGAAAGAAAGAAAGAATGTTAAGAAAGTGTGGGATAACGAAAGGAAGAAAGAACGAGTATTATTAGAAAAGAGTTGAAAGAAAGAAAGAAAGAAAGAACGAAGGAAAAAGGAAAGAAAGAACGAATATAAGGAAAGGGTTGGATAAAAGAAAGAAAGAAACAAATAAACAAACAATCATACAAACAAACAAAAAAAACTAAAGAAACAAACAAAAAAATGGTGGATTTCCCATTCAGAATCGCAAAAAAAAGAAAATGATAAGATTAGTGAGTAAGAGTGATATAAGTGAGAGGTTTGTGGAAAGAAGCTAAGAATGAGAGTGGGAGAAAAAAAATGATGAAAGAGAGTGAGACTTGAAATTGAGGAAAGAGGCTATGAATGGGAATGGAAAGAAACGAAGAAATATAAAGTCGGGATGAAAGTAGACAGATAAGGAAAGAAAGTAAGAATAAGATAAAAATGTGCTAAAATATATCAAAATTGAATGGCGTTTTGGAATCAGAAATTAAAAAGACGCTGGAGATTCTGAGATGATTCCATTTAATAATTGTACCTTAATCTAGTTGAACTCGTGCTTTCAACTTGATTGTTAGACTCACAACTTTTCGACCATTTCACTCACCGGTTTACTTAAGGTATTTATCGTATTCTCTAGCTTTCAGTGAATTTCGAAATTAAGCCATTATTCAGTTTATGAGTCAGCCTATAGAAGGCCGGAAGACACAATGGTTGAAATTTTATGAGTATAGTATAATATATTTAAAATACAGTTATTAAGAGTGTCAGCTAAAGATTCTTTCTTTTTTTTGTTCTTCTGACTCGTGTTTATATATAATTATATTAGTTTCACCTTCACAACATTTAATTAAACAAAATAACTAAAGTGAATTACCCATATCTTTTACAAAGAACATTACAGTTCTCACAAATGCTTCTTCTTCTTCTTCTTCTTCTTCTTCTTCTTCTTCTTTTTTTCTTCGTCTTCTTCTTCTTATTATTATTATTATTCCTCGTCTTCTTTTCGTCTTCTTCTTATCCTTATTCTTCTTCCTCGTCTTATTCGTTTAGGTGTTGTTGTTGTTGTTCTTCTTCTTCTTCTTCTTCTTCTTCTTATTATTATTATTATTATTATTCCTCGTCTTCTTCTTCGCCTTCTTATCCTTATTCTTCTTCCAGGTTTCTTCGTTTTGTTCTTTTCTTCTTCTTCTTTTTCTTCTTCTTCTTTTTTTTTATTATCTTTTATTATTATTATTCCTCGTTTTCTTATCCTTATTCTTTTTCTTCTCTTCTTTTTTCTTCTTCCTTTTCTTCATCTTCTTCGTCTTCTTATTATCTTTATTCTTATTCTTCCTCGTTTTCTTCTTCTTTATCCTTATTCTTTTTCCTCGTCTTCTTATTTTAGGTGTTCGTCTTCTTCTTCTTCTTCTTATTATTATTCTTCTTCCTCGTCTTATTCTTCGTTTAGGTCTTCTTCTTATGTTTCTTCTTCTCATTTTCTTCTTCTTCTTCGTCTTCTTATTATCCTACTTCTTATTCTTCTTCGTCTTCTTCTTCCTTTTCTTCTTCTTCTTCTTATGTTTCTTCTTATTATTTTTCTTCTTCTTCATCTTCTTATTTTTCTTCTTCTTCTTCTTTCTCGTCTTTTTCTTCTTCTTCTTCTTATGTTTCTTCTTTTTCTTCTTTCTCGTTTTCTTCTTCTTCTTATGTCTTTTCTTATTCTTCTTTCTCGTCTTCTTCTTCTTCTTCTTCTTCTTATTCTTCTTCTTCTTCTTCTTCTTCTTCTTCTTCTGTGTCGTATCTCTCCAGGACGTGGGCGTGAGAGGTCTTTATGCCGCCCCTTGTACATATCGGATCATATCTTGAATGTCAAAAACAACAGAATAAAACTAAAAGGGGCGTAGAAAATCCGAGAAAAAAATATTTACCTTATCAAAAAACTAACAAATTAATGAGACAAGACGCATGGTAAGCCCATCATTACAGGCGAACTTGAAATATAATTATCAAGCTGGAATAACAAGAGAGGTTTTTACGAGTATTTTGGAGATAAAGTCTCACTTAGTATCCACGGAAATTCACGAGATAATCTTTCTTCTCCTTCAATGTACCGTGTCCCTTCAAAATCGGTACCTAGATTTTATGACTTTAAGCGCAGTACTATGGCGGTTAGGTCTCATCATTGGGTCTAGCATGAAACAGCCTGTCGTCTCTGAGACTTAATGAACAAAAATCAAAAACAATCACGAGTTTACTTAATGAACAAAAATCAAACGAATAGATGTCAACCTAACAAGCAATAAGATAAAAGTTTTAGTAGAATAAAAAAGATTACTAAATATAAAATGGATTACTCTTTCAATGTACTGTCTATGAATTTTTCCAATCGACTGTTTCATAGAAAATACCCAAAACTCCACTGAATTTCAAATTAATTTCTTCGTAGATTGTTTAGACATTTAGATATTTATCAAACCTTAACCTCCCAAATATGCAAGTTAAAGTAACGCAAATTAACAGCGTCTAAGAATTTGAATGAAACCTGTTGTGGAATGTAATTGATTGAGGTTGTTGTAGCTTCTTCCTTTAATGTCGGTCTTCTCCCTCACCCCTTAGCCATCTATATCTAGAGACGAGACGCGTTAAATTTGAGCAACATCTAGCCGACAGACTGGGGTTAAAAATAGGAAATTGAAATGATACATATGACACACTCATATCCTCTCTCCCACCTCACTTCTTCACTTCGTTAATTTTACGTATACTTGATGAGGTCCGTCAAAAACGTGTGAATTTCTTTTCATTTTTCATTTCAGTATTTGGAAGTTTAAGTCTGATGATCCAGAACCCTGTTAAAGGGGTTATGGTGAAATAACTTATTACATGGAATCTTAACGTGGTCTGTTTTTATTCAAGTATATATATATATATATATATATATATATATATATATATATATATATATATATGTGTGTAAGTTAAAAATCAAATGCAGATCAAATATGGATCGGAATCAGACAGGATGATTAAATAAAGAATAAATAACAAACGTATATCAATCTAATGTGATTCACTTTTAAAACTTCACTCAAATGACTGAGAGAAAACAGTAAAAAGTTAGAAACATTTCAATTATGTTTGGGTCAGTTTTCATTGATCTGAAACGTGTATTAAAACCATGACTAATTATATAAGTATGTAGGTCTGTGAAGATTCTTGTATGTCTAAGTGGTCATCGGATGGCAATGTGTATTTGTTATTGTGCATGTGCGTCTGTCTAGTGGAAGTTCCAATATCTCCATCTTTGTGCGGTCAAAGTGAGCAGTGGGGTGTCACAAGACTTTGATTTATGGCTGACCTCTTTAAGAATGTATTTGTGTTAGATAAATATAAGTTTCTTTCAGAATGGATTCAAAGAAAGATGGCGATGTAATGTAATGTTTTAGGGGTGTGTTTATAGTCGGTAATAATGTGATTGCTAAATTTCCGAAGTATTATCTCCTTAAAGAATAATGTCCTGTTTTAATTAGCATGGCATTAGGGAAATCAAGATCAAATGAGATCTGACCCAAACGGAATTGGAAATACCAGTGTTTCTGTTTTTTGTCTGTTTTCTCTCAAACTCTGACGAAACTTTAATAAAAGTGAAACATGTGAGATTTATATACGTTTCCAATTTGTTCTTTATTGCAGCACACATTTACACACACACACACACACACACACACACACACACACACACACACACACACACACACACATATATATATATATATATATATATATCCTGGTAAGATGAGTACGAATAGAGAATAGAGTACAATACCAACGATCGTAACATTTATTTTAAAAGAGCTTATATATATATATATATATATATATATATATATATATATATATATTTGTTACTTGGATGGATGTGAGTTTGTGACCCTGACGATCGCAAGAGCGTGAAACCCAGGGTCACAAACTCACATCCATCCAACCAAATATGTTAGCTCTATCCCTGATATTGAGCGCTTTCTAATAGGCAATGCATATAATATGTAAATAATTATATATATATATATATATTTTATATACACAATTTTCACACACACACACACACACACACACACACAGACACACACATATATATATATATATATATATATATGTGTGTGTGTGTTTGTTTTATATGTATGTTCTCTATAATATGTAGATTTAATAGGCCGGTTGATGAAATTGGTGGAATAAACAAACAAAATGAGAAAAGTATTGTCAATAAGTTGATGGATGTTTATTTTATATCAGCCGACCTTTTCACTTATAGTCTGGTCGATTTATCGTGAATATAAGGTGTACCCGTAAAAAATGTTATCAAGACAAGTTTTATGCCATTGGAAGCAGAATTTTATATTCTGCAAGAAAATAAAGACGTCTCTCTTATCCACCTTGTGGAATTTTTTACAGCCGTTTTTTTTTCTGAGTACCACTTTATTTGCCAAAAAACAGGTGCTATAAGGTGAAACACGATTCTTAGCCACTTGAGTAGTTTACCCTTGTAAGTGGTTTTTATACACAGCTCATTTCGAATGTTATGATGTCAATTTCTAATGTTTAGTAACTGAGGTTATTTTTCCCGGTTGTGTAATATAATCTGTACCTGTTTCATAGTATTATAGATCAGATAATGTCCGTTAATAGCCTTTAATAGACAAATACTTATTTGAACGTGGATTTTATTTGGACTGTTCTGGGTCAGTCAGTTAGCTATATGCCATGCGTGATACACGGTTAGGCGATCATGTATCTTTCGATAGATGATTGACGAAGCTGATATTTCCCCGAAAGAAGGCTGCCATTTCTTTTTGTTGTAAAGTTGTCATCCAAGGCTATAGAACCCTGTCCTGCTAATTTGCCCATAGCTGGAAGGAGAAGAGGATTCATACCTTTTTCCAAGGGTATTTACCCGTAAGTGAATGTAATGGATTTGAGTGGAATTCGAACTCGGATCTCCGATTCCTCAATCCGCGCTGCTAGCCATTACCCCAGTGAATCAGTGAAGTGAAAAACCAAGCAAGAGAGAAAAACCCATAGTGAATGATAAGGAATACAGGAATTTTGTTTAATGGCTGTATTTTAACTTTTCTTCTTGAATGCTGGTGATGGAAATGTCTCATGTTGTATTATTTATGCTAGCGACATATGTGTCTTGTATTGTTCGGGTTCCAAGGGGAATGCTGTTCTTCAATATAAGAAATCCAAATATTTATATTCCTAATATATTCCTAATCGCTGGGTTCTTGCGCGGATGTAAGAGGACTCTACATCCTTGGACGCTATGAGACGTTTAGTAGCATATATGTACTTAACACTTTCACTGCTACTTATTTGCCAGTGCTCCGGCCAGCCATTTTAAAAGAAAATGCCAAATTTCAACGTACATATTTTATTACACAGAAAACCGGCACCGGTGTGTTTTACAGCCTTCCATTTTCATGGATATACCTGGGAATGACTTACCAGATTAGTAATGGGTATACACATGATATCTTTTGAAGAATTGTCCTTTGTGATTTTACGATAGATGGCGCAACGGGACACTCATAACAGCGGTATGCAAAAAAACGTAGGTTTCCGTACTTAGCCAGCTGGAGCAAGATAAGAAAAATGAAGATCTCCATAGTCCGCAGCGGAAGTGTTAATAGAAATGCAGTTTTTTCGTTTGTTATCTGTAAGTGATTCTCTTCCGTGCACTTACAAATTATATATACATATGTTGGAACAAACTTTCCTAGGATAGGAAATTAGATTCAGGCTTGTTTCAGTTACTTCTTCGTAACATAATTCCTCCTTTCAGTAAGGAAAGTCTTATAAATGGTGCTCAGTTCTCCCAGATAGTGATTACCATCTACTCGGAAACCTCTTTGTCACGCATTCTTTCAGGAAAGGTTGCCTCAAGAGCTTTAAGAGCTTCTTTGCATATGCAGCCTTGATGAGTAAAGTTATCAAGGCTCTGTTTCCAACAGATATAGACCAATAGATTTCTCAGCTATTGGACTCAGCTGATGTAGGGGAGGCAGATAAGGGAGAGAGTACTTTCCGCATGGAAGAAGAGTTTGCCTCTGTGTAGAATGAAGCCCAGCTTCTAGATATTCAAGGAACTTTTGATAGCAGTACGTCTGATCTGATTCAATACAATTTCTATGATGTGGTGCAAGGCTATTTGCATGAGACATTTAGAACAGGCTGATATGGATTAAAATAAACGATTTGTATAATAAACTCCAAAGGCATAAGATCAGTATTGATGACATCGAAAAATCTTCAGTCCTCGTGAAGCTGCAAAGAGTGCTCGATACTCAGGAACGAATCAAAATTAGCAAAGTTATGGCTGGTCTACATTGCATACATCGATACGCTTAAGCTGTTTATTCGTGCCGAAAGAACAGGGGATTGGAATTTGCATCTTGTGTCGGTGGGGCGAATGATAAATTTATTTGCAGCAACCGGGCATGTCAACTATGCAAAGAGTGCATCATTATACGTCCAATGAATACTATAATTGCCTGAAAAGCATCCTTGGCTATATCAACCGTTCTTACAGTACGTGTTTCATTCTCTACAGCGCAGTAATCGTTAATGGGCCGGCTTGTCCACTGACGTCATTATTGAACAAGTGATGATGAGATTCACTAAAAACTGGGTTAACTAGGGGACGAGGGTTTACGGAATCAGGGTGATTTATTAGGTGTATAGCATGCAACCTGGTACATGATGCCATGATAACATTGACCGGTCTTGTCCACAGAATCAGCGAACGGCACCTAGAATTGACTAGCGCACGTCGGAAGAAAGATCTTGACCCAAACCAGCCATAATTACGATATGTACCGTCTGATTTGACAGAATTCGATGGCGCTGGAATCTAATGGGATATCGTCGAGAAGATTGGTCACTCTATCCAGAAAGAGGTTGACAACGTGAACGTTTTAGAAAGCTCATTGAAACGGAGGTCTCAATTGCTTACACTTGTTGAGCTGGAAAACAATGTGCAAAGATTGATGTTCAAAATGTTCATTTTGACCCTACTGCTCTTTTTTAAAAGTTAATTGCTCTGCTAAAAAGATGCGAAAAGACGGATCTAGCCGACATCTTTATCCACTGCGCCATATGTCATTGAGTGACTAAACCCAAAGAGTTGTGAGTTCAATACCTAGCTACGGCAGTGGTGAACCAAAACCTTGAAGAGTTAAGTTAAAGGAAATAACTGAGACATCCGGAAGAGAGGCATGGCACGCGGAACTAGAACAATATACTGTGATGGAAGAAATAAAGGTTTCGGTTGGAATTTCTAATCACCTGAAGAATGCCGGACCGTACAACGATTGTGAATATGGCAATGAAGATGAGGATAACAGTCCGAATAATGTAAATAATGTAAGAAATCACAATATCTCATCTCAGAGATAGAGATAGATATTAAAGAAACTTTACGTACGAAAATAGACGACGAAAGATAGAATCACATATAAAGGCATTAAACAGAGATTTAAGCTTACTAAGTGAATATAGTTTTCATGGAAATCATTCTACAAATCAAACATAGCCCTAATCGTGGCAAGCTATTGGGACAAAATCAAATTTATTGCAGTAATACAACACATGGAAAAAAAATCCAGAAAGCAAACTACAAAAAAAAAAAAAAAATCGCAGAAGAGAGAGTCCCATTTCATTTCACATCTCTTTGATAAAGGGCACAGGCATGTCCGAAAATTCCCGATTTTAAAATCTTCTCGTCATAATTCGTTTTAGTCAAAAGGCTCATTAACATAAAATAAATATCACCAATCTTATTGAACACAATTTTGTCATTTTTTGTCTTTTTATTCCTCAAATTTGATTAACCGGCCTATTAAATACATGACATCACACATGACCACGCGAGAGTGAAAACGAGATGTGTTAAGGTTGGGAAGCCGCTGGTATAAACCAATGGCTTCTGTTATCAATTATAGGCATTTAAGTATGATAATAGAAGCCAACGGCTTCCCATACTTAACACTTCTCGCGTGGTATCATGGGTCGCGGTGCGATTTTCACTTCCAGCGTCTCGTATGCACGAGTTTGTCATTGCTTGGAAATCTTCCATGCAAACAAAACAGACTATCATTGTTGCTATGTCCGTGTATTGCGTAATTTATTGTATGTACTTGTCATCTCTGATGGTGGTTTATGGAAGCCGAAAGCTTAGATATGATTAAAAAACATGTATCAATACGGTGATTTTCTTTCGTCTTTCAATGAAAATGCTATTAAGCTTATCAGACGATATCAAAGGAATTTGCTTAAAATAAATACATAAAACTTGTCTATATTATTTAATGAAACATGCAGTAAAAATATATATATATATATATATATATATATATATATATATATATATATATATATATATTTATATATATATATTTATCTATATATATTGAAAAAATCTTATACGTATTTTTATATATCAAGAATAAATATACATAATATATCTATATCATTAAATGAAATATGTTTGAATGATGATATGCTGCCGTTATATATATATATATATATATATATATATATATATATATATATATATATATATATATACACACAATAAAAATATATACAATAAAAGTGGTAAAACACCGTATCCTACCACACACTACTGTGATTTCGACTGCTAGGTTTCATCAGGAAGTTAGGTAACAAGTGTTTCTCAAACCACACCACACTATTATTATGTTATGGCACCGGAAGTTAAGAAGAGGAGGAGGTGTAAGCAAAGGAAATGAAAAAAATTCTTCATCCGGGATTGTACAGGCCGGGAGTATTCTTACTTATATGTTTATATTTAGACATAATTTCCGTTTTCCCATTCAACAACGCATGGCTTTGTATATTGTGATTACCAAATTCTCCTCCTGACACAATCTACAACTGCTACCGCTTGTTCTGCTAGGTTTGACTTTTCTCAATGTATTCAGCAGTATGTGCTCACTCTTTCTGTATTCTTCCATGGATTTACAAACGTGGTGTGCCAGTTTATATATATATATATATATATATATATATATACACTTACACACATCATACTTACTCCCTCCCTAACAACCAAATAACACACACAAACTTAACATTGACACATCCCCTTTCCAGGAACCAATAAAACTGCCAAAATGACCAAAGGAATTCAGAGCAGCATGAATCCATCCAGCTCTTATCTGAAATAACAACTTAAAAGAGACTGTTTGACCAACACAAGGGCTGACCAAAATTCATGGTAAAAAATCAAAATCAAATGAAAACTACAAACAAAAGTTTATTTTCTCCATCAAGACATTCATTGTCTGTAGTTCACTGCAAGTAGCAAGCAGGATTTTTTCTCCTGATGATGGCCATGTTGGCCGAAACTAGTCGGGGAATCTAATAAAAACCAAAAGAATATTAATATACAACTGTATATCTGTGTATTTGAAAATTTAAAATTTTTAATATTTTTATTGTTCAAATATATATATATATATATATATATATATATATATATATATATATATATATAATGAAAACAGATGGGATTAGAAATTGATGGGTAGTGTAATTTTTGTAATTTAACAGGGAGGGTGATAGTTGTAGTTAACGAGACAAGGTAGAGTATAGGGAGGGGTTAATTTCATATCTCTCTTAAGCATGCTTTACATTGGGGTAGGAGGAGTGACCGAACCGTGAACTATTTAGATGGTTAACTTAACGGAAATGATATATAGGAATGGGAGGGTAGTGGAGGGAAAAGAAAAGGTAAAATGGAAAGGAGAGAGGAGACAGACGACAGTAATACAGATATATCTAAATGAATGTTTAGATAAATTATTGTAATGGTACCTTAAAGTGGTCTGTTTTAATTAAATATTAGCTCTGTATTCACATTGAGCTCTCAGGATTTTCATCTTCCTTGGAATTACCTATTCGGTTTACCAAGTTCTTTCTTATATATATATATATATATATATATATATATATATATATATATATATATATATATATATATATATATCCAGGTAAGATGAGAACGAATAGAGCGCAATTCCAAAGATTTAAAATTTAAAATAGGGCTCAGTACAGAGTAGAGCGATATTATATATTTTAGGAGATTAAAACAACATGTTAAAATCGCTATACGATTGCAGAAGTGTTTCAACACATACAAATGCGTTTCCTCAGGCGAATCACCTGCGGAGACGCTTTGGTATGTTTCGAAACACGGCTGAAATTGTGAAATTGTGAAACCCATCTAGAAGGGTCGACGTTGCTTAACTTACGGGAAGCGCTGTTTTCACATTGATATGCTCGTAAGCCACGGGCGAATGGTAGATTTATAAATGACAAAAATAGATTCTGGCTAAAAACATTGTATTGATTCCTAGTCGGATAGCACGTTTTCTTTATAAGGTTTTCTCGAATATGCCGGTTGATAGACATAATGGACATTGTTTAAAATAAAATAAAAAAAAAATGGCCGTTTGTTTTCTAAGTTGATAACCACAAAACATCTTCACGCCTCTAGCTGGCTTTAAAGTGGGAACCTCCATTGATTCTCTGAAAAAAGACCGCACCATGATGAATAAATGCCCCCAAACCTGATAAAAACAAAGGTTTATCATCAAAATCTTCATGCTATTATAAAGAATAAAGTATTTTTGGAGTATTTAATTAATTTTTTTAATCCTTTCTAGCCCTTCGAAATTTTGGTTTAAAATCTTGCGTAAGCGGGTCATGGTGGTGGGAGATTAGTTAATGATTTGTACACAAAATTTTAGCGCCTTTTTTGCTGTAAAAAAACACATTGATTTTTAAATTCTTGCAAATCAAATAATTGTCAGATTTTTAATGAATCTTTCGGGAATTATTTTAGAAATTTATTATCCCCGCCGCCTTTTTTAAAAATCGATTTCACCCCAAGGAAGGCAATAAAGCCACTGAGAAACAATGGTTTACTGGGTGTGGAAGAATTAGTAACATGAACATTACTCGGTGAGCGAGAACACAAAAAAAAAGAGTAATCAGGAGGACAGTAGATAGCGATTGACATTGCATTTAATTTTTGAAGATGAAGAAAGCATGGAGCCAGAAGGTCGTTCCGTAAGTGTGAATTGCGGGAAAATAAACTATTAGCATAGAACTTACGGTGGAATCTAACCTGCTCAATTGTAAATTGACGTCAGTCTAGTAGCGCGCTTAAATAAAAAAAAATGTAGATACCATAGCGAAGAGTATTTACATTGTTTGTACTATTGTCCGAATCTTTGTCGCCATTGTACGCTCAGGCCTTCGTCAGGTGGTTGGAAGGTTGAACTGAACCCTTTATTTCGCTCACTGGTTCCACGTGCCATGTTTAATGAGTGTCAATTATCAGTTATCACCTGTTAATTCCCTTATCCAAGTTCTCCACTGCCTTCATTGGGTACTGAACTCACATCTCTTTAGGTCCTGTCACTGGATCTAACTAACGCTTTTATCCACTGTGCCATGAGTCCTTGAGCACATCGGCGTATGAATTTCTGGGTATTATAAACTTAATATCTTCAGCAACTATTTTTACCAGTGCTCATATTGCAATTTTTGCTGTTATCATTTCATGTTTTTATCAGAGCTCATATTGCTATTTTTAAATATGGCGACAATGATGATCTCAATAGTTCGAATAATTTAGATAGTGTACATAATACCTCATCTCAGAAATATAGACCGATACATAGCGAAAAGGTCATCCGAAAAATTACTATTACGGTATTTATAGAACAAGCACAGGGAGGCAACCTTATGGCGGTGGAAATATGGCTGAGGCCGAGATGCCAGAGCAGGTCCAATAATATTGTTGATTCTTCTTTGGATTCTATTAAGGAGATCTAGATATATAGCAGGAGCACAGAACCATATTTGTATTCTGAGCATGGACGGATGCTCGACTTACAAATATGTAAGATAGATTCTAGAGAGATATTTATATCTTGGTCAGCCTATGATCTTCCCAGTCGACCCTTGTATAAGTAAATACAGAAAATTCTTTCATAAGTTTGTCATGTCTGGGTAGGAATGTAGCATAGCACTTTCAGATTCGGCAAAGATAAGCAGTTGAACCGGGAGTTGACCTAGGCGTCAATCGCTACGGACAAAGCACCTGATATCACGGCTGCATCCGCTGTTTCACGCCTAGGAAAGAGAATATCGGACATTGGGATGTAAAGACAACCCCGCCAGAGATGATTTAGGCAGTCGCTCACGCAGCGCTAATGGAGAATGTAAGGACCGCGAATCAGACCATGTTAGACGGCGCTTATAGGCCCTCGTTCTGCCTTTAAAAGAGTCAGATCAGATACAAAATAGTGTATATTTCTGTCTTATCTGGTTTAGAGCTGTTCTTCATTTTATACCAGTTCTCAAATAAATCTCTGCGGCCTTGCGGGTGATGAATTATTTTCCACCTTAAATTTCTTTTATCCAAGAAACGTCACAGGACCCCCGCTGCTCTATCACAGAACATGGACAAATTTTCAGACAAGCTACATTCCATAGCTCTTCCAGTTCAAACATTTACAGCCATATACACAGAGGCGCCCCACCCTCATTCTCTTCGCATTCCATTTGTAAAGAAGAAGTTCCATTCAAACAGCTTATTACAAAGGGCTGCAGCTTTGTGGAACAAACACTCGAGATGATGATTCCCCGACGTTTCAACCGTTACCTATTCTACATATCCTCATAATCTATATTTCTTACATCTTCCTCTTTCATCAATAAAACAACTATATTCTGTTACTCTCTACATTGACTGCCTCTTAGGCCATGTATTTTGTGAACAATAGCCTAAAAAAACAGACTAGATCTTTTGATCTAAAGCCGAAAATAGTTGGTACAATCGGGTAGAATATTTCGAAAGGTCATAGAGTAAAATTGAAAGATGGAAGCATTTTGGGATATGAAGGTGTTATGGGAACTTACCCATAATAATAATGGACTATTCCTGACATTACAAATACTGCGCCTCTCAAGAGGTATGAGGATGTTGTAAGACGAGGAGAGATAATTGAGAGCATATTGTAAGGACATTGGAATAGTGATACTTGTCGAGACAACATAGTTCACTCTAACCAAATCTGATAGTCATTACTAATACTTCTACTTCTTTGTATTATATTTCTGTTGTAATATATCTTTGTATTCCATACCCGTGATCGTGTTATTCTTTCATTGGTTCTAACCTTGGACCATCACCGTGGTACAAGGAACTTGGACCAAAACAGAAGGTAAGAGGAACATCCATTACTCTTCTCATATAGGAAAATACATTTTAAAAATGCCCAACTCCACAAAAGCGTCTCATTGCGTCTTCTTAGTCTCACGTTTTCCACTAACCTGTGGTGGAACAACTACATTGAATCAATAGCTGTATCTACTGCAAGGAAAGTTGTTTCTTTGTATCATGCCAGAAGGTTTTTTCTCACCTGAGTCCATCCTTCAAATCTACGAATCTACCATTCATCCTAGCATTGAATACTGTTGCCATATATGGTTTTGTTTCCTCCGCTGTTCATCTCGGAGTCCTCGACAAAAGCCAGAGATGGATATGCAATGTGGTTGGTCTTGATCTAGCATTCCGTCTGCAGTCGCTATCTCACCGATGTGCTGTGGCTACCCTCTGTCTTTTCTACAAATATTTTCATGGCAACTACCCTAACAAGCTGCTTTCACTGGTTCCCAAACTGCATGAATTTAAGAGTGCTACTATGTTGGCATCTCGGCCCCACCCATTAACTGGTTTCATCTACCGAATTCATAATCACTGCGTTTTAGTTGATAAGGTAACGTAACATGTGTAGTAACCATCCTCTTTTATGGCAGTGAATGTTGACCAATGTCCCACGGGACGAGGGAATAAATAGAAGCAGCAGAAATATGGTTCTACAGAAGGATACTGAAAATTCTATGGACGGAGCGTGTAAGTAAGAAAGAAGTCTTAAAGTAAACGCCAACAGAAATAACATTTACGCCCAGAACCAGAACAAGATGGTTGAAACTCACTGAATACATGAAGAGGAAAGACGACTTGGAAAAATTAACACTCACGGGGTATACTGAAGACAAGAAATATAGGGGAAAGCAGTAATCCGCTTGTATGGATGCCGTAACAGGTGGGAAAAAATTGCTAAGAGCCACACAAGATAGAGAAGTTGTGGCGAGCCATGATCGCTTATATCCTGAAGGGATGCAAAATACAGAAGAATATCGGAAGAATTGAAATTGTTTCGAATATAGTAAGCTAAAATATAAGGGTACTCAGTAGATATGCTATAATTTAGGAGAAAGACGTTACACTTTACAAATTAAACGAGAAAATCCAGTGAAAATCATGTGACGTGCGCGCGTTGTTTTCCAAGCCGATATTTTATGTTTTAATACCCAATCCAGTTGGCAAAGAATTTTATAATTGCAACTGTGTACATACCAGTAGCAGTCATGGAAGCAATTCCACAGAAAATATCGGAATACTTATATCTGCAATGTGAAGACTTGTAGAATTCATGTTGTTTGTAGTATTAATAATAGCAGCAGGTGTTTGTGGTCTGACCAAGCTAGTGACGTCAGCTGTCTGGGACGTCTCGTCAAATTGCCGTCTCCAAGTCGGCACGGAAAGAGGCGGATCCATCGGTTGCCATGACAATGCAGCTGCTTCTCACACAAGTATTAAACACAGTTCTTTGGGCTGAAGAAAGGCGGATGAGAAATGGCTAAACGCTTTCAGTAAAACGTCGAGGATGTGGATGTTGAGAAAGGAGCTTTTCCATTGGTCGACGCAGTTGTTAAGTCGATTAAGAGAAATATGTGGCATACGTGAACAACTCAGCGTTACTAATAATTAAAACGAAGGAAAGAATTGAGAAAACAAAATAAAAAAAAGATATATATATATATATATATATATATATATATATATATATATATATATAGTAGTAGCGGCCATAATATAAGGAACGGAAACAACAAAGACATAGATATGTGTATTACTTAAAAAGTAATGCATGATTAGCAATGAAATTTTTACCGAATAAAGATTAGGGTGTAATGCATAATTATTATACAAAGTTACAAGAATTTGCATAATAGTTTGTTTTGTTTTAAATTAAAGATTAAATGGAACATGAGTCGATGAGTATGAGGACACATTCCTGAGCTGCTGAGTATGAGGGCACATTCCTGAGCTGCTGATTATGAGGACACATTCCTGAGCCGCTGAGTATGAGGACACATTCCTGAGGTGCTGATTATGAGGACACATTCTTTTCCATTCTACATAGTGCTCACTTGGTTTACCATATCAGAGTCTCGAGGTTTTGTATATAAAATTCTACCAGCCAATCCTATGCAAACAATAGGAGCATATCATACGTTCATTACGGTTGATCGAATTTGCTTTTCTCCCTGCAAGAACAACCGAGTGACCATCAGGCAAATTTGGGAGTGACTGCTAAACACCGAAAGTCGAAACGACCTGCCTCTTGGAGATTATTCATGTATCTTAATTGTATATCGCCAACGAATACCCTCTGCTGCCGGGAGCTGATAGCTCAGGAGAAAATCTCCGACTGATGCCAAATAGGCTTGGTTTTGATCCTGGCTTGAGGCAATCCGATGTCCAGCTACACTGATGAGCTTTGATACAGATAAACAGTCTGTCTATGGATGACACATATATACGCCCCACCTCCAATAAAATTCGGTCGAGCACGTTAGAAGGAACTGCGCGAATTTGTAAACAGTGACTGCTACTGATGATGCAAAAGCTCTTCTATGAATTGAGCACTCTGAGTCACTGGCATGCTTATTCTAAAACAAATCTATCTATCTATCTATCTATCTATCTATCTATCTATCTATCAATCTATCTCTCTCTCTCTCTCTATATATATATATATATATATATATATATATATATATATATATATATATTGCTTTTTAAGACTTTGTATGATCATCTCTGTAACCTGATCAAGAATAATAATAACAATTGCATCGGCCAATCGAGAAAGAGATCAAATATGCATATTCCTAATAATGAGAACATAGACAAGAAACTGAATGTCACCACATGTAGTATACAAATTAAAGTTAAAAAAAAAATTGAAAAGTTTAAGAAAATACCTAGACCTTGCTAGAGAGCTGACGAAAAACTCTGACTTATTAATGAGGAGTGTCAACTCGTTATTTTCGGCCTACTTGAAACAGACCCGAATAGGCTCACTAAAAATTGGAAACCAGATGAGGACTAGAACTGATGAAAATAATATCACATTGTGCGTGTGAAGTAGAAGATAATAAGTGAAGGTTAAAAAGTAGAATCATACAACAGCATCATATTTTGTTTTCGTCAATACAACCACCAGCTGCCTTAATTAATGCTTTACATAATCTTGCCATTCTTTTCCAACAGGTTTTGAAAAAACAAAAACGGAGATAGGAGACCTTCCTATGCATTCTTCAGGCACTGAAAAATCTCACTCTCACTCGTTGGGTATTCTCTTCGAACTATCTTATCCAATTCCCCCCATGCTAATTCAAATGGGGAGAGGATGTGATTTTGACATAATTTTGAAGAGTGTTTTGAATCAGTTCTAGCAAAACAAGCCTAGTAACCATTACACCATGTCGAAGTGCCCAATCGATATTGTATATAACGGGCGAAAATATAAATAGGTGAATAAATCATTCTTCCAATGGCTACCGTTACAATGTTTACTAAGATCTGCCAATTTCTGTCGATAAACAACAACAGCACCAATAATAATATTACCTAGAGCAACACGCGATTTTAGAAAATTAAAGACACGGTTTTGAATATTTTCATCAGTATGTCTGCATTCTTCAAGTTATGGTTCAAAACTGCGTAAAAGTTTAATAAGCTATAAAAATATACAAGTCATTGAACAAAGGTCTCTTGTCTTGAGAAAAACGGTTGTAGGGGTAAACGATAGGACAAAGCAAATAAAACTGAACCAGCGTGTAGAGAAGCCAACTGAAACTTAAATAACATAATGGGGATCGTGCTAATCTTGACATTTTCCGTTAGTTGATTACTCAGTAAGAAAAATCTATATATAAATTTCTGCGACTTCCATTAGTTCGTCCGTCCCTCCCACCCTCTAAAATAGCCATACATTGACAGATCGAAACTAAATTTTGCGGAGTGCAAACAGGTAAGTGGGTACAAATTTTAGTTGGTTTTACTAAGGTGCCTAGGTTAGTACAATAAACTTTCCTTAATTTTTTAAGAAAAATTAAAAGTTTTATTATTTAACAAGCAAAATACTCCCACTATTAAAAAAAAAATTAATGATTAAAATAACAAATAATTGTTTAAAAAAAATGCAATATTGTTTTTTGTATATCTTTTCTTTAAGTTTTATATGTACAAAAATACAGGTTCCAGTTCTCCCTGCGTTTGCGAGAACTATGAACAAATCACAAGGCCAAACGCTTTAAAAATTTGTAATTTGTCTCCAGAAAGAAATGTGTACATATCGCCAGTTGTATGTTGCACGCTGAAGAGTAAGAAATCCTAAGAATTTATTCTTCGCTGTTAAAAAAGGAAAAGGTAAAAAAAAATTTTCTTAAAAATATAGCGTTTGCCATGAAGTCTTATAAAATTAAAGGGTTTTGCTAAAGTATTTTCTCGACAAGTCAGCATCTTCAAATGTCATCGATTGGTTCGCAAAATGGAACGAAAAAAAAAATGTTATCCATAACTTCAACAATACTAAATACTGTAAGAATTCCAATACGCGTCAACGTGTTGCAAAAAAAAATGTTCTTTATCAAATTGGATAAAGACTTGTATTTTTTATAATTTCATAATTGAAAGCAATTTTTAGACATAATTTGAAGAAGACAAACCGACATTTTTTATAAGCATTTCACCCCAAGCAAAGTGAGAGTGCCACTAATACTCAAAAGGGGAGAATGAAAGGAGGAGAAAAGACTGCGTATAAGGGGGATTGAGGAAAGGATGAAAAAAAAAGAAAGGGGATCAAAGCATCAGAAAATGTTGATTGACATTACATTTAAATTTTTGAAGATTATAGTTATCAGGGAAGAAATTAAGAGGAAGGGAGTTCTACTGTCAGGAAGTGCAAGAGAAGAAGCTAATTGGGTAAAAGAGGCGGTCACATTGAAGTGTTTCAATAGTAAAAGGATGAAACCGAGATACCAACCTAGTAGCACGCTTAAATTTATTCAGTTGGGGGACCAGCGAAAATAGCTCGTCAAAACGTGAATAATATAATGGGGAACGTGCTCATCTTGAAATTACTCGTCAGCTAATTAGTTACTAACAGAAATTAATCAAATAGTTTAATATAAATCTTATGAGAATCTCATGTGATTCATTCCACTGGGGTGGGACGTTAGTAATTTGTATTATGTAATTATATTTGTGCGTTTTAAGGGAAGAAAGGATATTTGTTCAGAATGTGCACTTTACGACGTTCATCGAAATTACAGTCGTTTGGGATAAAATAATGGGTATGTAACCACTCATATACATAGAGTAGTAAATACTGTATGTTGGTCTGCAGTTGGAGATTCATTGACTATATCTACGCGCCAACCTAGTAGCACGCTTAAATTTATTCAGTTAGGGGACCAGGGAAAATATCTCGTCAAAACAATTGCCATGAAATTATTTGTAGAAAAGACAGAGAGTCACATCACGTCTGTGAGAAAGTGACTGGAATGGAGATGCTAAGTCAGGACTGATCACATTGCATATCCGTCTTTGGATTTTTGACAAGCTCTGACCAGCTAAGACCAGATTAGTCAAGCTCTGACCAGCTTAGAGAAGTTAAGACCAGGTTAGATCTGCGGTCCGAGTGTTTCCACGCGTGTTCTCGCGTTAAAAACTGACCTTACGTCACAACATGTGTGGTGATGGGCTAAGATAAATCTCGCACTGTGTGAATGAACTGGTCGGATAAGTAGAAAAACAATTTCAATCTAATATGCTTAGTAAATTCCTAAGAATAAAAATTTCCTTTAATACATTAAAGGAAATTTTTATTCTTAGGAATTTAGGAATTTACTGCCTCCAGTTGGAAAATTTACGAAATGACAGTCATACAACTCATCAAAGAAAACAATAATAATAATAATAATAATAATAATAATACTTAGAAAAGCGCGCGATACAAAAAAAATAAAAATAAAAAACAAACATTGTTAAACAATGTGCATCAATATTTTGACAGTATGTCTGTCTTCAACTTATGTTTGAATATATAAATATAAAAAAATTAAAAACCTAAAAATATCTACAAAAACTAAAAATCTTTGTACAAACGTCGCTTGTCTTGAGAAAAACGGATGTACTGGCATTCAACGCGAAAAAACGTATAAAACGTAGCCAACGTGAATGAAATGCAACTGAAACGTGAATAACATAATGGGGTCGTGCTCATCTTGAAATTACTCGTCAGCTAATTAGTTACTAAGAGAAATTAATCAAATAATTTAGTATAAATCTTATGAGAATCTCATGTCATTCATTCCACTGGGGTGGGACGTTAGTAATTTGTATTATGTAATTATATTTGTGCGTTTTAAGGGAAGAAAGGATATTTGTTCAGTATGTGCACTTTACGATGTTCGTGGAAATTACAGTCGTTTGGGATAAAATGTTCCACAAGCTCCGTTGATGAAACCCTATTATGACCTCATAACTTGTAGCCATTAAGTTTTTTTTTTTAATTAATTTTTCCCGTAGTGCAAATGTAGCATTCCTACGAACAATAATGGGTATGTAGCCACTCACATACATAGAATAGTAAATACTGTATGTTGGTCTGCAGTTGGAGATTTATTGACTATATCTATGGAGAATCTTATATGTGTTGTTCTTGTCCTAAGTATTATCGTTCATTACCAACATTCGTGCGATTATTCTATCCAGTAACCTTCGCTAGGTTACAACACTATCTATCTCTGCCTGTTAGCTATTTCACTCTATCTATCTTTCTATCTATCTATCTATCTAGCAGTTGACTACTAAATTTACGCGCCGCTGGCGAACCTTATATGTGTTGTTCTTGTCCTAAGTATTATTGTTCCTTTACGTTCGTTTGATTATTCTATTCAGTTACCTTTTCTAGGTTACAACAGCAAACCACATAAATTTGAAAGAGCTACGTCAGTCATTTTGTTTAATAATAATGAAGATTAGCATTAGCCATGAAAGTTTTTCCATTTTTTATTTTGAATCTGACTGAAAATAAAAAATAATTCTACAGCGAAAAGCGCCAGTTTCTAGTATAAATATTCACTGAATACAAAGAAGAAGAAGAAGAAGAAGAAGAAGAAGAAGAAGAAGAACGTTAATTTGGATTTCAAACTCAAAGTGATCATGGAATTAAAATCGGAAGACCAAATCTTGACATAGCAAAGAAAAATAAGTATGATCAGTAGATCACGGAAGTTAAAATTAAAATGTTGGATAGAAATTATCTAAAGCTTTCATTAAAAGTCACACAAATTATGAAATCAGAATTCAATTACTACTACTAGTAATAATAATAATAATAATAGAAAATCAATCAGAAAAAAAGTGTTTCTACTTGACAAAAGTCTTTTAAATTGAAAATAAAAAAAGAACATCGAAAACTACACTGATTTAAATTATGAAAATTTGAAAGTTTAGGAAAGGCTAGTAATAAAAAATAATTATAGTACCAGTGGTCATTGGAGTACTGAAATATTGTACAAAAGAAACATGGAAGAATCTTTCAGATATTTGATTTTGATTAATATGGCAGCTCAGAACTGCAAGTGTCTTTCGAAAAGAACCAGGCATAGACTCCTGATGAGAAAAACAAATTACTTACTTACTTTTTTTCTAAGTCAAGATAGAAGACATGGATATTAAAATCATACCTGTTATGGGGTCCACCCCTTTTTGATACAAGTGGACTCGACCAAAGTGTTACTTGGACTGCTGCCGTTAAATACCCACAGTCAGTCAGAATATACGGAGATGGAGATTGATCGAGAGATTGGAAGAGTGAGCAGAGATTGTGAGTGAGTTGGAGGTAGAGTAATAGTGTGAGGTAACCGCTTGTAGGAGTCAGTTACAAGCACGTAGACTCTAAGGAAGTCATACTTAGACTGTATATATATATATATATATATATAGATATATATATATATATATATATATATATATATATATATATATATATATATATATTACAACTAACTGGGTTCCTGGATTTACTAACAATATACCCATTGTATTATTGTGTAAATACATTTATTTTCTTATCTTTATTTCTTGCAAAACAATACCAACAACCAACTTCATAAGCTATGAATAATAATAATAATAATAATAATAATAATGAAAAGAATCTTAAAGAGAAAGCAAATGTAATGTCCAAATGCAGAAACAATGTCAAAATAAGCCTGTTCATGGTCAATACTCAGTCCTTACCAAAAAAGCTGCTGTAGACAAAGCCCGTACCTATGAGTGATTACGTAGTGCAGGGTTAAAAGCTAAAAACGTAACTTCTATTAACCCTGTACAGAAACAATGCTTTGCTAATTAGAAATTACCAAGCTCACATACTAAAAATCATGTTAACCCGAAATGCAGATTCTGTGATAAATATCCAGAAACAATAGATTATCTTGTATGAGGTTGCACGGGGTTATCACACACTGAATATAAAACGCGGTATGAAAAA
>CAHIKZ030004198.1:930000-962500 GCA_903632075.3 Acanthosepion pharaonis
GCTGCCATTAAGGAATAATGCACCATCAAGAAGTAAGCATCAGTCGACTACATGAAACACGAAAGCAAAATATGACATCCTACTGTGTTCCTGCTGCACTTGGGTACAATACATTCTCCTGTACTGTTTGTGCAATTCTCGTGCCAATCTCAAAAGTCATGCCCGTAGTAGGCATGCAGATAATTAGTTCGTGGTCGTCGGAACCTCATACATCGAACTCGGTAGGAGAGTCCATTATACATAAATATATATAAAACAGTACATATTTGACAATTTTTAAATCATTTTTAGTAAGACCCCAGCGAATATATGGCATTGTGTGTTAGATCGAATAAAGAAAGATGTGTTCTTTTGTTAAGGAAACTTTTAGAAAAAATTGGTCGCGATCTACATTAGCTAGGTGTATGATAGTCAGGGTTGACTCACTACCCCTTCGGCCTTGTCCCACATTCATCATCATCTTGCGGCCTCAGCCGAGATTGAACTCACTACACTTTTCCAGTATTCCTTATCTAATACAAATCTAATACTTTGATTGGTGTAGTTCCTTATCTGTCATAACTAATACTTTGATTGGTGTAGTTCATAATCTTGTCAAATAGCTGAATTCTTGATGCTTCGCTAGGGCTATCAAGGGTGTTTTTATCGTGACACCAACACTAAATGGACTGCCAACCAAGGCTCAGAGAGACTCCATTCACCCTCATATAAGATCTTTGAAGGGACGAATACAGAGACCTGGTGCACCGAATGCCACAAGGTTCCCAAACGACCCTCCACAGGTTTTGAATTCAGAGTTGTCCTTCTCCTAGACCAGTTGCCATCCAAGGCTATAGAACCCAGTCTGTCCTGCTATTTTACCCATAGCTGGAGGGAGAGGAAGAGGATTCATACCTTTCCCAAGGGTACTAGCACGTAAGTGAATGTAATGGATTCGACTTGAATTCGAACTCGGCTCTGCGATTTCTCAATCCAAGCCGCTTATCCATTACTCCACCGTGCCTCCTGCCAACGTGTATAAGTGTTAAAAATAAACAATCTCCTGGTCAAAATTTATCCGCACTTTTACCATTACTAATAACATAACAAGAGTGCAGATAATTTTTGACTTTCCTTCGTATCGTATACCGACAGTTTTTTACAGTGATATATGCTGTACAAGACCGAGGAAGAGGATTACAGGGAAAAGTGTACACTTTAAGCGGATATGTGAGGAAGATAACGGTTAATCATACGTATGAGAAAATTAAGATAGTAAGGATCAGGAATACACGCTCTAGGGAGCTGGTTATACAGAGCAGCGGTTCACGAGAAGAAGCTGCCCGTGTGGAACTTACATTTTAAAATGGAATACGAATGAAATGCGGGTGGATTGATACAATGTGCGTTGCATGTAGGGTCTTAGCCGTGAAGGTTAGAAATGTAAGTGTGGGGTTACTCTTTCATCTAGATGTAAGTTATTAATTTTTTGAAACCCAGATTCATAGACCGTAGAAGTCTACGAATTATGTAAGTGTATATATATATATATATATATATATATATATTGTGTGTATTTAGACAACATATTTTCATTTATACACGTTTCATTAAATAATATAGACAAATGTTGTCTATTTATTTTATATAAATTTTGTTCTGATAAGTTTGATAGATCAATATTGTGAATTTCTTTCTTCGTTTAATGATAATGTTATCGAAGTTATCAGATGTTACGAACAAAATTTACATAAAATAAATAGACAACACTTGTCTATATTATTTAATGAAACGTGTATATATATATATATATATATATATATAGAGAGAGAGATAGAGAGAAAGATAGATAGATATATCTGTGTGTTTGTGTGTGTGTGTCTCTGTGTGTGTGTACCAATGAAATGAGAACGAATCAAATATAAATTCAAACGTTCATAACATTAATTTAAAAATAAAGCTCAATACAATAGTAGAGCAATATTCTTTATTATGAGAACATACATAAAAACTGCTACATTTGAAAAAGAAGTGGTTTGTAAGCAAATATTAAAAATTGTAATAATCCTCATTTATTAACACCTGTTGAGATGCGATATGTATCAAAACATGAGTGCATTTATGTAGCGTTTTTCCATATGTTCTAAAGTAATATCCTACAATAAAATATATATATATATATATATATATATATATAAATATATATTTCCCTCCCCCTACCCAGGCACTCCTACCTCCATAATATAAATCCTGTAATAGTGCCTTCTTCTACCATATCTCTCGCTATATTCCCTCTAACTCCTCCCTCTCTTTCTTTCTCCAAATAAACAATGCCCTACAAACTGATACCATAAACAGTTTGAAAAATCCTGCGAACTTTAAAATCAAAATTCGTAGGTGAAAATGATCATTAACTAAAGGTATCTGAATTCCAATTGTATAAAACATTTTGCTCTGTTTAATGAAAATTAACATTGAGCACTCTTTTGTGAGTCAGTTTTAACATATTTGAAATTTATGTTGTGTCATCAGGAATCGCCTGGATTATACCAACGGATTACTACCTATATATATATATATATATATATATATATATATATATATATATGTTTTAATCATGTTCACCCCAAGCAAGTCAACGGAGCCAATAAAATACAAAGTGTTACTGGGTTTGGTTTTGGTTTGTTTGGTTTTACGGCATATCAACACCTCAATGGGTCATTTAATGCCGACAGCTTTTTTTTTCCTGGTAATATTTTTCTTTTGTCAAAAATCTATTTCTGTTAATATTTTTCCTCAAAAATATATAGCTAGTAATATTATTTTTCCAAAAACGTACAGCTGGTAACATTATTTTTTCAAAAACGTATTTTCAAAGGCCTTGCTGTTAAACGTAGTTTATCGTCTTACCCAGGACACAGATGTAGTTTATTTTCATACCCAGAGCGTGGATGTAGTTTATCGTCATACCCAGGACACTGTTACTGGGTGTGAAAGAATTAAAAATTGAAATATTACTGAAGAGCGAGAACAATAAAAGAATAATCCGGAGGAAGACAGCGGATAACGATTGACATTGTACTTGAATTTTTGAAGGTCAAATTTGACTGATAAGAGCCAGAAGAGAGTCCCACAAGTGAGAAGTGTGAGAAAAGAAATTGTTAAGATATAACCTACAGCTGCATCTAGCTAATTCAGCTGTAAAATGATGAGAACTTGTGAATTTAGTATAGAGCATAAATTAATAAATTCTAGGTACCATAGCGAAAAGTTCATCTGAAAGATTACCATGAAGGTCATTTATAGAAAAGGCCCAGGGAAGCAAATTTACAGGCATAGGGAAGTGACTAGAGCCGAGACGCTAGGTTAGAACTAATAATATTGCTGATTCTTTTGGGGGTTTTAATTTTCATTTGAAAATTTAATTCCTTTTGAAAAAAAAATCAGATTGCCTAAAACATAAGAGAGAAATATAATCTATAATCGGGGAGAAGCTTTTTCGATGCACAAAAAACCTTCGTCCCAAACTGCTATGGTAATTTAGACCAGGAAAGAGCAGGAGTACATTTTAAACTCAGATGTTCACCCCAAGCAAGCCAATAAGACACAATGGGTTACTGGTTGTGGAAGAATTTCCTGTGTCTTCTCTCTAAATATTTTAATGGCAATTGCTCTAATGTGTTTTCCTCTGTGGTACATGTTACATCATGAAATTAAATATACCACCAGTTTGCACTGTTTTACTGTTGAATCAGATAGATGTAGCCCTAAGTTCTATAGTAATATTTACTTCACTCACCATTTTCGACTATGAAATTCTCTTCATGTTTCTTGCTTTCCTAAGGCCTTAAACTATTTAAATTCCACATCAGTCTTTACCTGCTGTCTTCCTGAAGCTATGCTGATGGAACGTAAAATAGTTCTATACGATAGCTAAAAACCAGCAGTTACGGTTTGGCCGCGTTAAAATTTGCAAGCCCTTTCTTGCGCCTGTTAACAACTAATTCGTATGCCAATATCTGTCTATATCTCTGAGATGAGGTATTATGATTACTTAGAGTATTCGGACTGTTATCCTCATCTTCATTGCCATATTCACAACGTTTCAGCCTTTGTACGCTCTAGCCTTCTTCCGCTGATTGGAATTTCGAATCGAACCCTTTATTTCGGTAGATTGTTCTAGTTTCACGCGCCATGAATATGGCAATGGAGATGTGGATAACAGTTCGCATAATGTAAAGAATGTAAGTGATTAAAGGTTATTTTCAAGATCAGTTCGTATTTTTACTTTTTTTAAAGCATCTCACCCCCAATCAAGACATCAGTGTCACTAGCATGAAGGGGGGTTACGCAGATTGAAAGTGGGAGGAAACTATTGAGTAAAGAAAAGAAAGAGAGCGATCAAGGCAACAAAAGATGACGATTGATCTTGCATTCAAAATTTGATGATTTCAGTTATCAGGGAAGCAAGTGATAGGAAGGCAGTTGGGGATTGCGAGGAAAGAAACTGTTGGAATATAAGTGGAGGTTAATGGTTTCAACAGTAAAAAAGGCGGGACCTAGATACCAATCTAGTAGCACGCTTAAATTCATGTAGCCGTGGTACCAGGGAAAAAGCTTGTCAGAACAGTAGCCAATTAAATATTTGTAGAAAAGATAGAGGGAAGCCACAGCACATCTGTGAGAAAGTGTCTGAAGTCAATAAACCAATCCCATCACATTACAGATCCTTCTTTGGATTTTGTTGAGAACACCGAGATGAACAGCAGGGTCTTTTTGAAGCCATCCTCAGGGAAGGTAAAATAGTTCTATACGATAGCTAAAAACCAGCAGTTACGATTTGGCCGCGTTAAAATTTGCAAGCCCTTTCTTGCTCCTGTTAACAACTAATTTGTATGCCAATATCTGTCTATATCTCTGAGATGAGGTATTATGATTACTTAGAGTATTCGGACTGTTATCCTCATCTTCATTGCCATATTATGTAGGAAGCCGAACAATTTGTCCTTACTGAATTACATTTATTTTAGTTTTGGGCCGAAACGTTGTAATAAATATGGCGACAAAGATGACGACAATAGTCTGAATAACGTAAATAGTGTACATAATACCTCATCTCAGAAATATAGACAGATACTGAAGGGCCGAAACGTTGTAATAAATATGGCGACAAAGATGACGACAATAGTCCGAATAATGTAAATAGTGTACATAATACCTCATTTCAGAAATATAGACAGATACTGAAAGGCCGAAACGTTGTAATAAATATGGCGACAAAGATGACGACAATAGTCCGAATAATGTAAATAGTGTACATAATACCTCATCTCAGAAATATAGACAGATACTGAAGGGCCGAAACGTTGTAATAAATATGGCGACAAAGATGACGACAATAGTCCGAATAATGTAAATAATAATGATATATGTTTATGTTTTTTTTTCTTTATGTGTTTTGTTTATGTTTTTTTTCTAATATCGGATATCTTATAATGTAAATAATGATGACAACAGTATTCAATGCAATGACAAAAGGTAGATTAGATTATCTGTAAGACGGACTCTGACGAGAAATTGCTTTTGGCACGACACAGTGAACCAAGTTTCCTTGCAGTAGATGCAGCTATTAATTCAATGTAGTTGTTGCACTTCATTTCAGTTGAAAACGTGAGGCCAAGAAGGCGCAGTGAGCTGCTCTCACAGATCGGATTTATTCCAACAATTATATTTAACTTGTATATTATAGATGTTCTGCATAACGTTTCAAACAAATACATCATGTTCATCATCAGATGTGCCTTATTTTTCCTAATATCGGATATCTTATATGTATTGATTATTGAGTTATTTTTCTCACTGTTATATTGTTTTTTCTTTGCTCGTGTTAAACAATAGTATATTATATCACTAACCGACTCAAGGCCCAAATAAATGGAATGTGTGAAAAGATATTAACAATTCTTCATCTTCTAAATCAATAACAAAAAGCCTCTCTTTCTTGTTGGGATAGATGATTATTATTATTATTATTATTATTATTATTAATAATAATAATAATAATAATAATAATAATAAATCGGGCATCACCGTACTAGTAAGGTACATACGTACTTTAATCATTCGATGACAGAAAATGACCTTGATTTTGAAAAGAATTGGTTTTGACAATAACCTTTATTTCTCGTTCATATAACGTTGAGTTTTATGGGTGATTTCCAATTATTTCTTTTCTCGTTCGTTTGTTTCTTTCCTTCTTTCTTCCTTTACTCAGGCATTTGTTTTTTTTTTCTTTTTCAGTTCTTTTTTCTTACATCTGTCCTTACTGAATTACATTTATTTTAGTTTTGGGTGACGTGCCTTTTTTCAACTTTCATTGCTCGTTTCTTTCTTTCATCTTCTTCGCAACTTACCTTCCTTTTCTTCCCTTCCTACCTTTTTTTCATTACTTTCTTTCTTTTCCGTTTCATCCTTTTCCATAGATTTCCGTATTTCTTTTCTCTTTTTCATTCTCTTTTTCATTCTTTTCCTTCTTTTTCTTTTTCTCCTTTTCCATATTTTTCTTTTCTTCCTCTCCTCTTCCTTCCTTTTTCATGCTTTCCTTTCTTTTCTCTTTTCTTCTCCTCCATAAATTATTCTTTTTTTCTTCTCTTCTTTTTTTCATTCTTTCTTTTTCTCCCTGTTATCCTTCTCCATACTGTTCCTTCCCTTTTTCTTTCTTTCCTTCTTTATCCCTTTCCCCCTTCTACATACGTTTCTTTCTTCTTTTCTTCCTTTTTCTTCTTTTCTTTTTCCCTTTCATCCTTCACCATAGATTTCCTTCCATCTTCTCTTTTTGTTCCTTCTTTCTTTTCTTTTCTTCCTTCTTCTCAACTTTCGTTCATCCTCTTCTTTTCCCTACCTTCCATTTTACATTATTTCCTTTTCTCTTTCTCCTCCTCCTTAATATTAAACATCTTCCTTTCATTTTTGATGTTCATAAGAAAAACTTTACAATTTTTTGTATTAATTCAAAATTAAATATCATATACTTTTTTCCGATAACTTGGGGACTAGAACTGTTGAGGCGTCTCTTCAAGGCGTGGCAATTATATATGTTTACAGATTTCTTTTTTGTACTCTGTGATTGCAAGGAATTCTTGAGAAAAGACAGTAGAATGTTTTTGTAATACTTTCCCCACGTTTATTATGTCATAGTTACGTTCTCTGATATTTTCTGCTCGTCAGCCATAGAGGCCCAATTTACTCTGCTATTTAAGCCTGCAGGAATGTGACATTGTTAAAACTTCATAGGTGGTTAAGTATGATATCTTTCAGTATCTGTCTATATTTCTGAGATGAGGTATTATGTACACTATTTACATTATTCGGACTATTGTCCTCATCTTTGCCGCCATGTTTATCACAACTTTTCGGCCGTTGTACACTTTGGCCTTCTTCAGTTGGTTGGAATATCGAACTGAACACTTCGCTCACTGGGGTAGAGTGTTCTAGGTCCACGTGCAATGTCTAATGGATGTCAGTTATCAGTTATCTCCTGCTAATTTCCCTCTGAAAGTTCTACACTGCCTTGACCGGGTATTGAACTCAAACTCTTTGGGTCTTGTCAGTGGATCTAACCAAAGCCTTTATCTACTGTGCTGTCCTTGAGGACCCATGGCACAGTGAGTTCAATACCCGAGCTGAGGAAGGGGAGGTGGATTCATGCCTTTCCTAAGTGTATAATCAAGTAATTCCGACTGGAATTCGAACTCGGCTCTCCGATTTTTCAAGCCCTACCCTTCTCCATTACACCACCGTGACACCCTCTATAGATAATGTTACGGAATTGTTAATCGACGAGTCGAGTTCTAATTACTGTTGGTTTCATCGTATTCACTTACACGCAAATACCTTTGGGAAAGGTATGAATCCGCCTTTTCTCCCTCAACTATGGGTTAATTAGGAAGACTTGTATAAGTAAATCATTGTTATAAAAAAATCTATTACAAACTAAAAAATATTTTCTGATTTTAAATAACCTGCAATAGGTTGATTAACCGTAAAAAATGAATCAAGCAAAAACCATTCATTCTGTATTAAGTCGCTGTTAGATGTCTGTTAAGGTAAAATTAGTATAAAAAAGGTTTGATTTCAGTTTGAATATTTTTCTAAACCAATAACTTTGTAAAAGTCACAAGATCCCTATAATTTATCAAGGTTAATTTACTCATTTTAAAACAACCATCAGCCCTTCTGTATGCCAGTGAATGCTGGGAAATCTCATCACAGGTGAAGAGATATGAAGCAAGAGAAATGTGATTCTACAACATAATGACGAGAATACCATAGACCTAACACGTGACCAATGACAAAGCTTTAGAGAAAACAGAAACAAAAGGGAACTTATAATACTTAACATCAAGAAGAGACAGTTGAAGATTCCAGGGCACATGATGAGGAAAGAAAGCTTGGAAAATTAGATACACACAGGACATATTGTAGTTAACAGGAAAGCAACGCATAACCTACCTGGCGATCTTGATTGAATAAATGGCGGAGCAGGGTTTGGGAGAGATTACAAAAAGGTAGAAGCTATTGAGAGTAAGAAAGGATATTGTGGAGAGCCACGATCGCCAACGTCAAGTAAACGCATAGAGGAAAAAAAAGTTAAGAGAAATTGAAATCTGAGTGCTAAATATTAAACTGTATTTTCATCTTAAGATATTATTCTTCAGCTATCAGCTTGGCATAATCGCTATCATCTGTTTTAGATACGGCACACAAAATAAATGGAGTTGATGTGCCAACTCCCCAGCAGTAGATGTCTACTAATAAACACATATGGGTTAACGAACTTTTTCCATTTTTTTTTGTCTCGACAACTGTTGTTTGTATAAACAACTGCGAGAGCTTCAGAACTTCTGATATATGGGCGAGGAATATAGATATCATTAGAAACCTCATGGATTCTTAAATAAATAGAATATTCACATAAATGGTGCCACGGTTTATTACATAAACACACAGGTAAACAAATGATATATCCAATGGCGTACTGAGATATACTCGCTACGCCCCACTTCATGGAAATGAGTTCTTAATTGCTCTGAGAAAATTTCCAGAATCCACCATATATAAAGTGATTTACTAAGCGTAGTTTAGTTGTGACACAAGGCCGTAAGTATATGAACCCCAGTGACGATGGAAGCCAATACTCAGTCGTAATTGATCTAGAAAGACAAGCCTGCTAACCATTAAGCAACGGCACCAGGTAAATTATAGGTATATACATCAGGTTAACTGAAAGGTCTAGGTAAAATAATTACGAAGATATTTCAGGTAATCTGTTTAATATCTATGAGCGTGTCTTAAATTTAAAAAAAAAATTGAAAAACTAACATTTTTACTTTTGTTAATAAATCCATCTTCAAAATAAAATCCTTTCATTTTCCTTAATAAAGTCCATCAGAGGACGAAACGCGTCGGCTAATATTTGTTTCGTTTTTTTCTTTATTCATATTGTCGTTTTACAGATATATTTTAGTCATATCAGAAACTTTACCCACACATACACACGCATATATCGTCATTCAAATATGTTTCATTGAATAAGATATACATATTGTGTCTATATTTGTACTGATCTTTTCCAGTTGTCTAATCAGTCTCTTGATGTTAAGACGAAACTCATCAAGGAAAGCGCCGTAGATTTATTTTCTGTACAAGTACTTTCGACCTTTTCTAAGGTCATCTTCAGGGATAAATTCCAAAAACAAACTTATTGTAAGTGCGATAAAATCTGCACGCGCGCTGTTTTAGTTATTTTTGAATTTTAAATCTATCCGTTGGAGTTATGGATTTTTTTACAAAACAAGCGTTTCAATATAAGGGAGGTTACCGAAAATTGGTAGAAATGCAAAACGGTAATAATATTTGCCACATGCAAATTGTCAATCAACAAAATTTGTTATGAATATAGCAACAGCGTATTAAAGTGTGTATAGCAAACATATAAAGTTTCATGCTCTTTAATACTTTGCTGCTAATACGTCAAAAAGATCGAAAGTGGAATCGAGGTCAATACCAAAAATCAACATTCTATTTCTTGATAAACACAATCATCAGTCCATATATATATATATATATATATATATATATATATATATATATATATGGCCTAATAATTGCGTTTTATATATAATAAATGAGATAATATATATGATTATATATACATAATAAATGTGATAATATATATATATATATACATATATATATATAATGACATTTATTTTATATATATATATATATATATATATATATATAAACTTTGAACTCGACAACCAGTGACAATATTCTATTTCATGCTAAACGCAATCATCAGGCAAATATATATATATATATATTTATCACACACACACACACATATATATATATATATATATATATATATATATATATATATATATATATATAACTGGACTTTAAAGTCAACAACAAAAGATTCTTTTTCATGCTAAACGCAATCATCAGGGCCTTATACACGTATATATATATATATATATATATATCAGTTGATTGCGTCGAGCATGAAACAGATTGTCGCCTCTATGTGTTGACTCATATATATATATATATATATATATATATATATATAAATGAACTTTATTTCAATCATTAATGAACTTATGATCCTTAGCTATGATTAATTAATGATGAACATGTCATTTTCGTTTATGATCGATTTCATCACGATTCTTCTGTTAAGCTTGGAGAGTAATTGTACAATCATATTCCTCAAATAGAGTCCAATAGAGTTATAAAAACCTCGGAGAATTCCAGTAAGATATCTTTAATCATTTTAAGATGCAGCAGTTCAAAGCTTAATTGAACAAATGGACAATTTCGCTGTTACACGATTCGATTATGCTGTTTTTGATATATATGTTTATATATGATATATATATATATATATATATATATATATATATATATATATATATATATATATATATATATCTACTCTATTCAGTATACGATTTCTCTACTCGGATCACTAGACGGTAGTTACTATTTGAGCGGTTATTATTGAGCAAGTACTATTAGTGCGAGCGTAATTCGAAGGCGTCTGACGCTAGGATTGTTCAACGGCGTTACTATAGTTGTATCTGCGATTACAAAGTCTCTACTACAACGAGCATTACGAAAGTGACAATGAGTATTCGTTGACATCACAAAAATAATGAACGTATATAAAAAATATATAAAATATATATAAAAACGACAGAAAGACAGATGGAGTAAAAATCGTAGCATATATACATTATGTGTGTGTGTGTGTGTGTAAAGTGTTCAAATCGTGTAAGAGCAAAATTGTCTAATTTTTAGATTAAGCATTAAGCCATTATGTATCTTAGAAATGATTAAAGATATATTACTGGAATTCCTATTAAAGAATTAAGTAGACCACGTCACCATAGATGAAACGCATATATATGTAGGAAGTAGCTGACGACTAACGATCTGCAATTCTATTCTATCCTTTATTACTATACGGACCGCTATTCTCTACTCTATTCACTATCTTATTTCTCTATTCAGATCACTATAAAGGTTACTATTCTAGTGAGTATTTTCGATCAAGTACTATTAGTGCGAGCGTTATTCGAAGGCGTCTGACGCTAGCATTGTTCAACGGCGTTATTATAGTTGTATCTGCGATTACAAAGTCTATACTACAACGAGAATTACGAAAGTGACAGCGAGTAAGCGTTGATATCACAAAGGTATAAACGAGTATTAGTTGACATCAGAAAAATAATGAACCTGTATAAACATTATATAACTTACGCGATTTAGAAGTCCCCACCAAAAATGAACTGTTTCTTAAATATATAGAACGTTAAGTAAAAAAATAAATAAATAGATACAAATATCGATAGTTTTTTTGTTTTTTTTAAAATAAACTGCAGAGTCAAAAAACGAAAAATATAAATGGGGATTCAGCCTAAAATACTCCGAGATTATAAACTTATTATTCATAATATGCAATAAAATAATTTATCCTGTCTTTTTTAACAAGACAAACAATTAATCTATCAATTGAGAAAATGTGAACGTGTGCAGAAAATGCAAAGTTGATGAATATATCTTTCAATATCTGTCTATATTTCTGAGATGAGGTATTATGTACACTATTTACATTATTCGGACTATTTTCCTCATCTTTGTCGCCATATTTATTACAACGTTTCGGCCCTTCAATATCTGTCTATATTTCTGAGATGAGGTATTATGTACACTATTTATATTATTCGGACAAATGTCCTCATCTTTGTCGCCATATTTATAACACCATTTCGGCCTTTCAGTATCTGTCTATATTTCTGAGATGAGGTATTATGTACACTATTTACATTACACAGACTATTGTCCTCATCTTTGTCGCCATATTTATTACAATGTTTCGGCCCTTCAGTATCTGTCTATATTTCTGAGATGAGGTATTATATACCCTATTTATATTATTCGGACTATTGTGTCAATCTTTGTCGACATATTTATCACAACGTTTCAGCCGTTTACACTCCAGCCTTCTTCAGGTGGCTGGAATGTAGAACTGAAGCCTTTATTTCGTACGCTGGTGTAGACTTTTCTAGTTCCACGTACCATGTCTAATGGATGTCAGTTATCATTTATCTCCTGTTAATTCACCTCTTCAAGTTCTCCACTGCCTTAACCAGGTATTGAACTCACAACTCACTGGATCTGAACAACGCCTTAAGGACACATGGCACAGTGGATAAAGGCGTCGGTTAGATCCAATGACATTTCCCAAGTACTTTCGATCTTTTTCCAAGATCATCTTCAATAAAGCGTTGGGAGGTCATTTGATAAAAATCGTCTGAGGATACCGTAAAGTTGAAACCAATGTAGCGAATTCATCTGATCTCTAAGTTATTAAAATTAAAAGCTCTACATGTAATTTTACTTTTATTTTATTTTTCATTTTTTTATTGCACGTGTATTGAGCACTTTTAATAGTACTGTTTCCTCGACCATATATATATATATATATATATATATATATATATATATATATATATATATATAAAACTTTCCAGTTTTTTTCCCTCCATAAGTGTTCATGACGTCCTAATAATTTCACATATTGAACAAGGGATATATATATATATATATATATATATGAAAATATATATATAGTAATCCGTTAAGTATAAGCCAGGCGAGTCCTCCTATTACCAAACAAGGAAAAATATGTTAAAAGACTGGCATTGTTTAATTTCAATAAACCGAATTTTCTTTTCAAATGTCATCGTACTAACGCAAACATCGATGTATGCAGACACATATACAAGGAATCCGTCGGGACTCATATGTATAAACATATGGGAAGTTTCGGATATGTATGCATACGGGTGGTTGTGTCTATAAAAGAGCATTTGTATGTTGAAATGTTGAAATTTAAACAGTGGCGGAAATGTCTCGTGAATGTCTCGTGAAATGTCATGTCGTATTATATATTTTCCGCTGAATAATATTTCATTGCATGTATGTATAGACATTTTTTTTGAATACAGTTGACTGGAAAGCAAGAAGCCGGAAGAGAGTTCACAAGCGAAAATTCGGGAAGAGTAATCAGGAAGACAGTAGATAAAGATTGGCATTGCATTTAAATGTTTGGATCAAAGTTGACTGAAGCAAGAAGCCGGAAGAGAGTTCCACAAGCGAAAATTGAGTGAGGACAATACATAATCAGGAAGACAGTAGATAACGATTGCCATTGCATTTGTTTTTTGAAATCAAAGTTGAGTGGAAAGCAATAAGCCGGAAAGAGTTCCACAAGCGAAAATTGTGAGAACAATGAAGAGCAATCAGGGAAGACAGTAGATAACGATTGCCATTATTTAAGTTTTGAAGATCAAGTTGACTGGAATGCAAGAAGCAGGAAAGAGTTCCACAAGCGAAAATTGAAAACAAGAGAAATAAGGAAGACATGATAACGATTGCCATTGCATTTAAGTTTTGAAGATCAAAGTTGAGTGGAAAGCAATAAGCCGGAAGAGAGTTCCACAAGCGAAAATTGAGTGAGAACAATAGAAGAGTAATCAGGAAGACAGTAGATAAAGATTGCCATTGCATTTAAAAATGTTTTGAAGATCAAAGTTGACTGGAAAGCAAGAAGCCGGAAGAGTTCCAAGCGAAAATTGAGGAGAACAATAGAAGAGTAATCAGGAAGACAGTAGATAACGATTGCCATTGCATTTTAAGTTTTTGATGATCAAAGTTGGGGGAAAGCAATAAGCCGGAAGAGAGTTCCACAAGCGAAAATTGAGTGAGAACAATAGAAGAGTAATCAGGAAGACAGTAGATAACGATTGCCATTGCATTTAAAAGTTTTGAAGATCAAAGTTGACTGAAAGCAAGAAGCCGAAGAGAGTTCCACAAGCGAAAATTGAGTGAGAACAATAGAAGAGTAATCAGGAAGACAGTAGATAACGATTGCCATTGCATTTAAGTTTTTGAAGATCAAAGTTGAGTGGAAAGCAATAAGCCGGAAGAGAGTTCCACAAGCGAAAATTGAGTGAGAACAATAGAAGAGTAATCAGGAAGACAGTAGATAACGATTGCCATTGCATTTAAGTTTTTGAAGATCAAAGTTGAGTGGAAAGCAATAAGCCGGAAGAGAGTTCAAGCGAAAATTGAGTGAGAAACAATAGAAGAGTAATCAGGGAAGACAGTAGATAACGATTGCCATTGCATTTAAGTTTTTGAAGATCAAAGTTGACTGGAAAGCAAGAAGCCGGAAGAGAGTTCCACAAGCGAAAATTGAGTGAGAACAATAGAAGAGTAATCAGGAAGACAGTAGATAACGATTGCCATTGCATTTAAGTTTTTGAAGATAAGCCGGAAAAGTTGAGTGGAAAACAATAAGCCGGAAGAGAGTTCCACAAGCGAAAATTGAGTGAGAACAATAGAAGAGTAATCAGGGAAGACAGTAGATAACGATTGCCATTGCATTTAAGTTTTGAAGATCAAAGTTGAGTGGAAAGCAATAAGCCGGAAGAGAGTTCCACAAGCGAAAATTGAGTGAGAACAATAGAAGAGTAATCAGGAAGACAGTAGATAACGATTGCCATTGCATTTAAGTTTTTGAAGATCAAAGTTGACTGGAAAGCAAGAAGCCGGAAGAGAGTTCCACAAGCGAAAATTGAGTGAGAACAATAGAAGAGTAATCAGGAAGACAGTAGATAACGATTGCCATTGCATTTAAGTTTTTGAAGATCAAAGTTGAGTGGAAAGCAATAAGCCGGAAGAGAGTTCCACAAGCGAAAATTGAGCGAGAACAATAGAAGAGTAATCAGGAAGACAGTAGATAACGATTGCCATTGCATTTAAGTTTTTGAAGATCAAAGTTGAGTGGAAAGCAATAAGCCGGAAGAGAGTTCCACAAGCGAAAATTGAGTGAGAACAATAGAAGAGTAATCAGGAAGACAGTAGATAACGATTGCCATTGCATTTAAGTTTTTGAAGATCAAAGTTGACTGGAAAGCAAGAAGCCGGAAGAGAGTTCCACAAGCGAAAATTGAGGAGAAAATAATAGAAGAGTAATCAGGAAGACAGTAGATAACGATTGCCATTGCATTTAAGTTTTTGAGATCAAAGTTGAGTGGAAAGCAATAACAAGCCGGAAGAGAGTTCCACAAGCGAAAATTGAGCGAGAAACAATAGAAGAGTAATCAGGAAGACAGTAGATAACGATTGCCATTGCATTTAAGTTTTTGAAGATCAAAGTTGAGTGCAAAGCAAGAAGCCGGAAGTGAGTTCCACAAGCGAAAATTGAGCGAGACAATAGAGGAGTAATCAGGAAGACAGTAGATAATGATTGACATTGCATTTATATTTTCGGAGATCAAAGCTGGGCTGGAAAGCATGGAGCCGAAAGAGAGTTCCACAAGCAAGAAGTGCGATAAAAAGAAATGTTAGCGCGGAACTACCGGCTACATTTAGTCAATTCAACTGTAAAGAGATGAGACATTGCCACCAATCTAGTATTGCGCTTAAAGTCATAATATTTAGGCACCATAGCTCAAAGTTCATCAGAACATTTACCATAGAAGTATTTATAAAAAAAGAACATTCCTTAGGAGAAGTAGATATAATATATATAATGAAATTGTTTTAAGTTGCTTGTATATTTATTGCTAGTAATGCTCTCGCTTCATGGCATAACGAACCGTAAGATCTTGTCATTCTTAAAGTATTCAGATGCAGCTGTAAATCCTGGGACAAAAAACAAACAAACGTGCTTGTCTTTTTTTCTTTATTTTTATCGGGATTTCACCAACTTTCAGTTTAACAAGAAAATCTCCTTATCTCTTAGAGGGAACATCAATATGTACACACATATGGCCATGTTTTAAGTGACAGTCGAACGACTTAAGCCAAGCAACCGGCCGATGTTCGTTGGTGTTTCGTCCTGTTTTTTAGAGCGTTTAACAATGCCTAATTTCACTTCCATGGTGATGTATCTCCTTTTCTTTAAAACACCGTCACCAGAAGAGATTACGCTACACTTGCGAGCCATATTAAAGGGCAATAAGTTTCCAAATACATAACACAAACGAAGGAGAGTAAATGCACAACAATCCAATATGGCGTACGACCAGGAACTGACCAACGAATAAGTACAAAGCGAACGGCATAAGTCGAAACAAGATGAATGAAGATTGAGTCGTAAATATGAATTGTCGTTGATCCAGAGTGTCGTAAGTCGGGGACTTACTGTATATGTGCTAAGTTGTTTTTTTTTCGTATCCGAAACGTAAATCAGACGGTGGTTCTCCCTATAAAGGTGATGCAATTTTGCCGATGCAGTCGTTTTAAAGAATGTATAAATCATTCGAAAAGGGGAAAAAATGGCACGGAAAAAGGAAATATGTATTTCTTTCTTCAAGGCAAGAAAATATACAATGTTTTCACTGCATTTATATGCCCATCATGTACTGTAGGTCAATGATCCGACTATCATGGGCTAGGAAGTTTTCAAACGCTTATCGCTGGGTCAGGATTTGAAACAATTTAAACAGAGTGAACAATATCAACGAAGAATTTATGGAGTCGAATAACGAATCTGTCTTTATAGCTGAAACAGAATTCAACTAAAAAGACAGGTTGATAAAATCTCGAAAAAAAACATGTCCGTGAACGAATAACGGCGCGAAAAATTTAAATTTAATACAAAAAAAAAAAGTATCAATGTTATCATAAGAATTTGGCTGCTCGTATCCGAAGTTACCTGTCTGCATAGGGCAGCTAGCCAATCCCTCTTCAAGAAGTTAGAAGATAGCGCTTGACATTTTATTTAAATTACTGAAGATTATCAGGGAAGCAATTAAACGGAAAGAAGTTCCACAGGCTGGAAGTGCGAGAAAAGAAACTGTTGGTGTAGAAGAGGCGGTTGCATTATGACGTATACTGAAACTAGTTTGAACGGACCTTAGTAACAGCTTCTGGGAGAGATCACATTATCTCGTATGATCAACAATTTGTGAACAAGCTCATTACACTAAAGCCCTCAGTCACGATGACTTGTGACTTCGTGCTAGCACAACCATCGACCGCTCCCAAAGGGTTTCTTCAGCCCAATTTCACTTACAAGGATTTTGTCTATTCGCGGTAGGCTTTATGAGTACTTTCCAAAGGGACCACACACTGGGATCGCCTCCCCATGACAATAACATCAAGAAATCATCTTCCTGACAAATCTATATATATCCGGTTCATAGCATTAATACAAAAGAGGGCTCGATACCGATAGTAGAGCGATAATTATTTATTTATTATAATTTTACCATATAGACAAAACCATTCTACAAAGATGCAACTTGGTTTCAGTGCACTGCAACTGCACTTCGACGGGTGAGAATCCATAACCATTTTCGATTCTCACCCGTCGAAGTGCAGTTGAAATGCACTGAAACCAAGTTGCATCTTTGTAGTGAGTAAAATAGTTTTGTCTATATGATAAAATTATATATATATATATATATATATATATATATATATATATATATTTCATAGAATAGGAATTAAAATTACATAATGTAATCTGAATCCCTACAGTATGAAATATGTTGCTCTGTTTAATTAAAACATTGAGCTCTATATGTGAATCAGTTTTAGTATTTAATATTTTAAATTTTATGTTGTATTAATTTGTTGTTAAAATCCCACCGTGGTGCGAGTTATATGGAAAGTCGGCCTATTAATAGATCGGGGTACCTGCAGGAAGGGAACAGATCTGATGTTTCAATACCCGAAATCCATAATGAAGCCAGGGTAACATCAGTGATGTTACCCTGGCTTCATTACCGATTTCGTTGCATTTTATAAATGTCTTTTAAGAATATGATTCACTTGGATTGTATAGCCACGGATTATTGGATATATGATATATATATATATATATATATATATATATATATATATATATGTGTATGTGTGTGTGTGTGTGTGTGTGTGTGTGGCGGGGTATGTGTGTCTGTGTATAAATGTGTATGTGTGTGGGGGAGAGTGCGTGTATGTATGTATGGGGATGATAAGCTAAAGAACAAAAAGTAAACGTTTGTCAATCTAACGTGTTTCCCTTTTGTTAAATCTTCATAAGAGATTTGAATTATGAAAAAAAAATGAAATTCTATTATTTTTATTTTTGTGTTTGATTTAAATTGATTTATATTTTTTTCTTTTGATATTTCTGATTTGGAGTGCTTAATCCATAAAAAATATTTAAAAAAAAAAAAACACCGAAAAGAAATCAATACAGATTCCTGATTGCCTACGCCTTGGAGGGTTAAGTCATTAAAAAAATATAAGCCGTGAACTGGCAAAGATTAAGTTAAAATTAGAGATTATTTCATTTCCAAAATCGGCAGTAACCTTTGTGGTAAGTATAAGAAAATACTCCTACAGAAGAGAGGAAAGGAAAGCAAGAAGAAAGGACTAAATATCATGTGCAAGAAGACTCAATGTAGGGTTGCTAACAAATAGGTCAGCTCAACATGCAAATTGCAAATGAAAAAGGTGCAACAATTGAGATATCAGGAAAACGGATTAACAGAGGGGTGGAAGACGTGACGTGGAAAACCGAAAGCGCCTTGGGATAGCCAAAGATGCCTTTTAAAAGCTGAGCAAAGTATTAAGAAACATAAAAATATCATTAAAAACAGAAAAAAATACTGAAATATCAATCCTCCTAAATAGTAGTGAATACTAGACAATCTCCGCACAGATGAAGAAAAGCAATAAAAATCTGGTTCTACAGAAGGATGCTGAGAATACCATGGACCGAACATGTGAGCAACAATGAAATTCTAGAGACAATAGCAACAAAAAGGATACTTATGTTTACACCAGGAAGAGAGAGTTTAACCTTCTGTGCTACATATTGAGGAAGGAGTGCTTGGAAGATTAGATATTCACAGGACAGATTGAAGTGGATCAGAGGAACGTCTGCGAAGAGATGACAGAGCAGAGTTTGGGAGATATAGGCAAAATACAAACATTATTAAGAGCTTCAAAGGACAGAGAACAATGGAGAGATTTGATCGCCAACGTCCTGAAGAGAAACGGTTCATAGAAAAGAAAAATAAAACCACTTTGGTAAAAACTGGAGCCCCTTCTGTTTGCCTCGGGGTTCTTGATAGGCTCCAGAGATGGATATGCAATATAATTGGCCCTGTTCTGGCATCTCGTCTACAGTCACTTTCTCACAGACGCGCCGTCGCCTCTCTCTGTCTGTTTTACAAAAATACTTTCATGGCAATTGCCTGAGGAGCTGCATTCGCTGGTTCCCAGACTTCAAGGAGTTCAAGCGCCCTACGAGGCTGGCATCCCGCTCTCACCCTTTCACTGTCGAAACTCTTAAATGTAGCCGTCTCTACTACTCCGCAGTCAGGATTTGATAAGGTGAGGAAACGTGAGGGTCAACCATTCTATACGGCATTCTTTGAACCATTAAAATTAAACGCAAATGAAATATCTTATGACAATGTTATTGCAAATTGCATATTTTCATTTCTCCACATGGATGACAAATAAATTTAAACAGGTCTTACTAAAATCACTCAGTCTGTCATATCTGAGCTCATATCAAATGAAGTAAAATATGTCTGAGGAAAAAGAATTTCCAGGAATCAATAATACATACGAGGTTAATTTTAAACATTCCATATTATTGGTAATTAATGTTGTCTGTCAACTTTTAAGTTAAAAACATATGAATAGGAACATAACATCAACATTAATCTTATTAAGAAGTAGAAAACATAACGTTACATAAGTCCAAGTGTCCAAATATATTCATAACTGATTTTTGACGAACACAAAACAAATTTAATTCACTAAGATTTTATTCATCGCAAAGCAAATGACTTGCTTTCACGAGTGAGATATTGAGATCTGGACTGCAGTACGTAGGCCAGGTCTGGTTCAAAGGCAGTCGTCTGGTTCAAAGGCAGTGATTTTAGGAATTGACTGAAGGAGTCCAGGGTCAGGATCACATGACCAGAGAGTGGCCATACAGCGCTGATGCCATCTTTTGCATTTCTTAGCTGTGTATATATATATATATATATATATATATATATATATATATATATATATGTAAATATATATATATATATATGTAAATAGTCTGTTTATATATATATATATATATATATATATATATAAACAATCTGTTTCATGTTATATGCAATCGTCAGGCCTGACGATTGCATATAGCATGAAACAGACTGTCGCCCTAAGTGTTGACTTCTATGTTCACTTTTTATATTTACACACGCTTTATCTCTGATATTGAGCACCTTATTCCATAAATATAGCACACCTAAGACTATATTTCGTTATATATATATATATATATATATATATATATATATATATATATATATATATATATATTATATGGTTGTTAGATCTATCTCTTATAAATATGTTAGTTTCTATCTCTGATATTGAGGGCTTTATAATATATAAATAATTATATATATATATATTTATTTATATATATATATATTTACTTTTATATTATATACACACACCCACACACACACACACACACACACACACACACACACACACACACACAGGGTTTACAGAGAGTGAAATTAAGAGTAAAGAGGGCTGCTTGAAGAAAATAAAAGGATGAGGATCAAGACATCAAAAGATGTCGATTGGCATTACATTGAAGATTATAGTTACTGAGGTTGATATGCCGTAAACGAAACGAAACGAATCCACGCCAAACCGACATTAAACAATCCCCATGTTAGCAGAGATAAATATTCTATCACTGGCATCTGCTGTTCATTTTCTACCGTTTTTTCAGCTTTTACCAATAAAGAAAATGATTAATAAAACATCATTTGAAAATATGCACTTGCTCATTCCATAGACGATGTACACCGAAAAACGGTTGGAGAATAGGCTGGACGAAATAGTGTTGAAAACAACTTGATGAAGTCGGTGGTTTTGACAACTATCGCATAACAATCTTAAAATTACAGAATTCCTCATCAATATCTGGAGTGAGAATGGATCACACCAGCCACTCTGTATTTAGATCCAAATCATAAATATGGAACATTGCTCGGTAGTGTGAATATGGAAATCTGCGTCTGTTAGTCTTTTGAAATAAAGTATAGGAAGTTCCAAAAGTCAGCTGGGTATTTAAAAATATAGCATGTCGTAGTTTTCATAATTTTTATTTCTTTATTATTATTTTTTTCAGAATTTAGATTAAACCACAAAAAGGATCCCTGAAAAAAATTCACAGTACCAAAATCCTGAAAATTTACTTTAGATTTCTTCACTTTTTTGGCTTACTGGATAAAGTGAAATTCTGAAATTTTATGACTAAAACATTCACTGATCTGACGCCACCTGATTAGTCTCTTTGGGGTAAAATTTTAAGGAGGGAGTTAATAAACCGCTAACAATTCAGCAACGCAAGGATGACATGTGTACGTGAATTCGAGGGTGGCAGCCTGGGGTATTAAATACTTTTATTGATAAAGCAATAGAAAGAACAAGACCGTGAGAAGTAAAAATAGAAGATATTTACCAGCAAGTCAATAAAGCAGCTAAGATGCAAGGGATTAATGAGTCTTAAAGCAAGAGACCGGAAGTGAGTTCCACAAGCAAGAAGTGCGATAGAAGAAACTGTTAGCAAAGAACTTACGGTTACATGGAGCCATTTCATCTTTAAGATGTTGAGACCTTACCGCCAATCTAGTACTGAACTTAAATTCCTAATGACAAGCTGACATAGAGGCAAGTTCATCAGAACAATTACCATTCTTAATTCTTGTTCTTTTATTGTTCTCTCTCCTTAATAGTATTTTTTTTTCATATTCTCTAACACACAGTAACCCCTTGCGTCGTAGTTGCTTTAATGTCTTGTTTGGAGCGAAATGATTTTAAAAAAACATCCAAAAAGTAGCAATTCTTGAGAAAATATATATGATTATGTTGTAGTTTTTTATAACACCAGTCACGATACTTTTTACCAGACCATATATATATATATATATATATATATATATATTGGGGCATTTGAATAATTATTCCTAGTAATTCATCGAGTCTAGAAGAATTCTCAAGATCACTTATATATCCCTGCTTGATCCCAGCTTCTAATGCTCTGCAAAGAGCGGCTTGGTGAAATAAGACGTTGCTCTTCGGACACTATCCGTTGGGTTATCCATAATGGACTCTCCCGTCGGTTTCGACGTATGAGGATCTGACAGCTTAACTGATTCGGTTATGAAAATTTGTGCGCTAATCTTAAGTGGTATTTAAGACCCGCTAGTGATATACAAAGGAGGCCACATATGGAATAAGTGTGAGGATTGTGAGATGAGATCAGTTAGATTGGTTGATCTTTTAGTTCTTATACTCGCTTCTTGAAGATCATTCACACAAGCAGATTGAAAACTGCTGAGTCCACTAAAACACGTTGATCTCGATTCAACCCGCTCCGAGGCTAAGCGCTCAAGGGTATTATGTGGTATATTGACTGCTGAAAAGTATGCATACTATATATATATATATATATATATTGAGATGTATTATATATATATATATATATATATATATATATATATATATGTAAACAAAGAATCACCTCACAGGTGTACACAGTCCTACGACTCCTATAAGTAGTGGTCAGTCTTTTCTAATTTATGCAATCGTCATATATTTATATATAAAGATGAGGACAATAATCCAAATAATGTAAATAATGTACATAATACCTCATCTCAGAAATATAGACAGATACTGAAAGGCCGAAATATTGTAATAAATATGGCAACAAAGATGAGGACAATAGTTCGAATAATGTAAATAATGTACATAATACTCTAATTCAGATATATATATATATATATATATATATATATATATATATATATATATATATATATATATATATATATATCAACATAAAAAAGAAAGAACAGTGAGATTTTAATACAGAGTTGTTTAGATTTATTTTTAAAACAGTGCTACATACAGAGTAGAGCTTAATATTATAATTATTATTTTAAAATATGTATTCATCGCGACACACCAGTTACCATGTTTCATAACTAAAACCTAAATTTTAAATTAAAAATAAAATTTGAAGTTGATTTCCATTTTCAAACGATGCAGAATAACTCTCGAAAAAATTGATTTGCTCTATCTAACTATTCATTCATCGTGTTAGGGCAAATTTACCTAGGTTTCAATTTAGGCGGATCGTCAAGGTAGGCTGGCCAGCGTACCCTGATAATCTGCGTATGTGAAACTTAGGTAGCTTTTTACCTGGCTCTTTAGGTTCATAGTTGGATTTGCTTTACTTAGTGTATTGAGCACTTTACTGAGTTACTTTTGCTTTACTCGTTTTGGAGGATTTTTTCTTTGGACTCTGAGCTTGGATTCTTGACGATTGTTTTTGCCTAAATTACATGTTCCTAGTTCTTTCTTTTTTGATTTCTTATTTTTCCTTGGGTTCATTTTCAATCCAAAATATCTAAGGTTTTTCCCGTCGAATATAATTACTTATATTTATAAAGCACATACAAATCATAATTTTTTGTTTCCAAGTATACAGAGAAATCCAATCATTTAGACAGGGGCGGTAGCGTGTTCATTTTTATTAACTATTATTGTATCAATTATGAGTTACGTTCGAAAAAGAGGTTAAGTCTAGATAGGGTAGGGGTATACTGTAAATTTGAAATAAGTTATTAGTAAATTTAAAAATAAGTTATTCCAAAATTAGCTTGAAGATGAAACAGAACTAATGCTTTTAATTTAATTATGCAATTAAATTTGAACGTTTTAGCTTCGGTTTTTGAAACATGATAATTCCTGTTTTAACGAACGAACCATATTTTTAAATCAGTTTATTTATAATATTATATATATATATATATATATATATATATATATATATATATATATATATTATGAAATGGACAAATGCGACAATTATTTTAAGACATTTTATGTTTATACATTTTTTTATAGATACAAATATTTAAGTAAATGCTCTGTTTATAATAAACAGTAGTAAATAACATTTACCGGCCTGAATGTCCGAGAAGAGTTAAGGCACGCCAAGCTAAAAGGACGAATATATTCAGTGAAAATTTCTTCGACATTCAAGCCGGTAAATGTTGTTAATACTGTTTATTATAAACAGAGCATTTACTTAGATACTTGTATCTATAAAAGAATGTATAAAATATATATATATATATATATATATATATATATATATATATATATATATATATATATATATATATATATTCTTTTCTATTTGTGAAATAAAGAGTAAGAGAAAAGGATATAGAAGTAACAGACAAATTTAGAATTGAAAACGAGACAGCTGACGTGTCAGATTACACTAAGAATGAATACTCTCCAACCAATTCACTCTCCAACCAATTAAAAGAAAATTTCTGTTCCTAGTTGGTAATATTGCCTCATTACCTTTACAAAAAAGTGAACAAAATAAGAATTTAAAAAAAAAAAAAAAAACATGTCTGTTCGACCCAAACTAGTTAGCAAGGTTCTTTCGAAGCACGACTGGTATGCGGAAAACATTGTAAATCAACGTGTTGCAAATGACGTAACAAGTTGCAGAAACTATAGAAAAGATGAATAAGAGATGAAGTTAATAGTTGGAGAGACGAAACAATGATTCTAATTTAATATATTTTACCTATATATATATATATATATATATATATATATATATATATATATATATTGATACTCGTTTTGAAAAAACCTTAGGTATTTTGGCTTGTAATTGAACAAACCAATGCTCAAGAGAAAATAAGGGATAAAAAAAAGAAAGAACTAAGAACATGAAATTGAGGCGAAAACAATCGTCCAGAATTCAAGCTCGGAGTTCAAAGAAAAAAACATCTCCAAAACGAGTAAAGCAAAAGTAACTACGTAAAGTGCTCAATACACGAAGTAAAGCAAACCTAAATATGAACCTAAAGATCCAGGTAAACCTACCTAGGTTTCACCTATACGGATCGTCAGGGTCAAATGATCAATGAGGTAAGGGTAGAACAGAATATAAAAACAACCATGACCACGTGACTAAAAAAACAAATAACCTGGCTCTTTAGGTTCATATATATATATATATATATATATATATCACATTTATATATATATATACAGTGTAACCCGGATATAAGAGAGTTGTCGGGGACCGGAGAAGAAGTCCCTTATATCCGGGTTTCTCTTTATATCCGGTTTTCTTATATCCGGGTTTGGCCTATTTTGTTTAGGTAAAGTATGGGCTCTAATTTGGGACCAGAGAAAATCTCTCTTATATCCGGGTTTCTCTTATATCCGGTCACTTATATCCCGGTTACACTCTATATATATATAACATGAATATATATATATATATATATATATATATATATATATATATATATTATAAATTAATTGATTTACAATAAGGTTTTTTTTCCGCCACACAGTTCTAACCATGTTTCAAAAATGGTAGCTAAAAGCCACGAATTTAATTTTGGAATTGAATTATATATATATATATATATATATATATATATAGATAGATAGATAGATAGATAGATTATCTTCATATCCGGGTTTCTTTATATCCGGTTCTCTTTTATATCCGGATTACACTGTATATATATATATGACATATATATATATATATATATATATATATATATATATATATATATTTATAAATTAATTGATTTAAAATAAGTTTTTTTTTCCTACACAGTTCTAACCATGTTTCAAAAAATGGTAGCTAAAAGCCATTAATTTAATCTTGAATTAAATTAATATATATATATATATATATATATATATATATATAGATAGATAGATAGATAGATAGATAGATAGATAGATAGATTATCTTCATTCAAACATGCTTCATTGAATAATATAGACATACCGTGTCTATTTATTTTTATACTGAGTTTTTCCAGTTGCCTAATCATTTTCTTGGAGTAAAGATGAAATCCTTCTAGGAAGGCACCGTAGTTTTTTTGTTTTTTTTTAAATACCTCTAATACTTTCGATCTCCAACATTATCAAGACGTCTTACACTTGATTTGTCGGATACAAATTCCATTGTACAGCATCTAAAAACACATCCCTGTCTACCTTCACAATACAGAAGAAAGACTTGTAGACAACACCTTGTATATTACTTCAGGAAAATAATAAACAAAAACTTCAAATTCTCGAGATCGTCTATATAAAAATTAACCAACATTCTACAAAATTTATGTTAATAGTTGGAGGGAGGAAGTAATGAATCCAAATTTAATATATTTTTATAGATAGATAGATAGATTAACCTACCTACTCGATGAATGTTATGATCCTTGTTTTTTAAAATTATAAGCAGTATAAAGTTTTTCTTAAATACGTAAGTACTTTCGACTGTACCAAAAACAAAATAATTTCCATGCCTGACGATCTCTGTTTGTACAGTTAAAATAAGTCGAAACGTAGCCTTGGTTTTCCGTTAATAAGCACTCATGTCATTCACCTCTGCTAAGCCAACAGTAAAATATTAATCTCGGATATAACAACACATTTCTATGACACATGTTAATATGATTAGGAATAAAAATTACACATAAAGGGCATAAATACAATATTGTATATATAATGAAATAAAATAATACATAGAATTAAATGAAATTGCTTTAAGCTGGTTGTATATCTAATGACAGTTATGTCATCAGCTCTCTCTTTAGATGAGACGACGAAGCATAAGATCTTATCTCTCTTGCAGTACTCGGTAGCAGCAGCAAATCTAGTAAAGAAAGAAAGAAACACTCACTTTTTTTTCCTATTTTATATCGGGAATTCCCCAACTTATATTTTACCAAGCAAATATCCATATCTTTTCCCGGAAAATCCAATATGTACACACAGTGGGACACCCTACTTGACATTATCAAAAACGTTCGTCATGGACCGCTGTTTAACTCTATAAAAAGACAAGCATATTCTCTCTCTTTCTTTCTTTTTCCACTTGCTTTCAAATGAAGTCGAACGTAGATAAACATAGCTGCCGCTGGGGCGCGTTCGCTTCCTTGGTCTTCTGTTAACTTAACTCTCGCACACATGGACATAGACATTCGTGTATCACTCACCCTTGTTACGTAGACGCATACACACAACAAGCATATTCTTATAGCGAGTTTCAATGTTTTTTTTTTTTCTGTCATTGCCATAGTATACACATGCAATTATTTTTGTCTATATATGTGTTTAATTACTGTTTGTTTTAAATTCATTGTATTGTGTACCCGGACTCACATGAGTGCTCCAATAGTGTTTGAGCGACACATGTTCTAGGAACCCATAAATACATACTATACAACGTTAACAACATTCATAGCAATAGTGTAAAATCACACAACAACAGTATAGACATCTTTAAACCCGAATATAGATGGAATCCCGCCACAATACATATGTACACATTTTAAGCTAGAGTCGAAGCCTAGCAACCGGCGAATGTTTGTTGCATTTTTTTTCCCTTTTCGGAGCGTTTAATAATATCTTATTTCACTTCCATGATCCAGGCTTTCGTTTTCTTTGAACCGTCGCCATCACAAGGGGTTACACTTCGTTTGGGACCCATAATGAAGGACAATAAGTTCTCACAAACATAATACAAACGAAACCTTATGCAACAGAAACGCACTGATCATGTGAACAACAATGAAGTTTTTGAGAAAATGGAAATAAAAACATTTCCCTACACGCAAACTACCAATTTGACACAGGGTGGCACGCCACTAGCTTTTACCGCTAGGGGTGTTCCTCTTGGCAATATTACCACAGGCGGACCGCTGGAGACCTAACGGTGACGCGCCGGTGGCTGCCACCAGAGGACCACTGGCATTGCCATCGGCGGCCCACCAGCAGATACTTAGCGACTTGCGTGTAGGGTTTTACGTAGCATCAGACAAAGACAGTTGACATTTAATGAGGAAAGAAGGCCTGGAAGATTTGATACTCACAGGGCATATTGAAAATAAGAGGAACAGAGGAAACCGGCCCATAACCTGCATAGTAAGCTTGCGTAAATGAATAACAGGATAAGATATAGCAAAAAAAAAAAAAAAAAGGATAAGATATTGTGGAGAGCCATGGCCGCTTCTTCTATGTCCAGTGTCCATTTAGAAGAAGTCTTATGTAAAAAGGAAAGAAATAGGTTCATAGGCAGAAACAACATCGAGCAATAAGCATCAAGAAGTCTTTGCCAGCAAAGCGGACACCTGTTGCAGTAGTTGGTTTCGAACGTCTCGTAAATCATATTATTAATTTCTTCTCGACACGATATCAAACAAACACGAATTGAACTGAGCGATATAATTTCTCTAAAATGATTACTGCCATCCATTTTCAAAATAGGACAACTTAGCAAAAGTCGAAACTTTTAAGAAAAAGGAAAGATTCTCTTTACGTCAATTATGTTTTTTTTTCTATGCTATTTTTGCATTATTTATTCGTTTAATATAATATATATATATATATATATATATGTATATATATATATATATATATATATATATATATATATATATATATATATTATAATTAATTGATTTAAAATATGTTTTTTTTCGCTACACAGTTCTAACTATGTTTCAAAAAATGGAAGCTAAAAGCCCGGAATTTAATTTTGTAATTAAATTAAAGACATTAGAGTTCCATTTCCTCCTCAAGCGATTTTTTCTTTGAAACATAATTAGAACTGTGTAGCGAAAAAAACATATTTTAAATCGATTAATTTATCATATTAATGCTCTGTAAATTTACATTGAGCACTGTTTTGTAAAAAAATAAAATATCTATAAGAACACAGGATTATATATCTTATATATATATATATATATATATATATATATATATATATATATATATATACAGTGCTGTTCGATAAAAGTGACAAACCTGGTGTTTTTTAGTAAAAATATTCTTTGTCTATTGTTTTGGGGGTTAAAATAATTTTTAATCTTACTAATATAAATACCCCTTTCCGGACCATCTAGGAAAAAGTTTATTCATCCTAAGGTATTCTATTAATAATTATAAATTTGGATATAAATGACATTCAGGAAAAAACTCTGTGCATAAAAAGTGACTCAGATATCGCATTCTAATGATTAAAGTGGTAAATTTAAGGAGCTTTTGACAAAATATTGAAAACTATTTTACAATACACTCAGAACAATATTCTAGAGAATTCTAGAACAGCTTAAATTAAATCTAGCGTATTCCAGAATATTCCAGAAAGCCTCATACAGTATAAAAACACCTTGAAATAGCCACTCAATTCACTAACCAGATGAAAGGGTACAAATAGGCATCAGAACCACTTCAGGCATCTATTATTGCCCTCTCAAAAGCACGAGAGAAATTACAGAAATTGCTATAACCACACAATCAACAGTCTCTCGAGTGCTTAGGGCACATAATGACGAAAATCCTATCTTTTTTATTTTAGGGGTGTTAAGATTAAACTTATTTAGAAAACTATTGTATCTAATGTATTATAGCTGTCAATTCAGTCAAGTCAAAAATAGAAATAAAAATTATAGCGAGTTTTTGTAGACAGTGCCAAATTTTTTCCTTAAGTAATAGCTAATTTTTTTAAAAAATAAATCGAACATATTTATATTTGATCATAAAAAAAGTGTTTATAAATACATAATTAGATTCTAATGTATTAATTTTAACATTATCATATATGTCCTCAATTAGTAAATTAAATATAATATCTTAAGTCGGTACAAATAGAAATAGAAATATTAAAAATGGAACTAAATAATATTTGAATGCCCATTTTGAAAAAAATCGTAATTGAAATTTATAAAAATAAAAATTAAATAAAATCAAAAAGTAAAAATGACAAATACATTGCTGTTGAAACCCAGACAATGTGTTGGATGCTACCATAAATTTCTATTTGAAAAAAAAGGAAGTTTGTGTTAATAGACAGATACCTCCGACCCACGTTGACTTGACCGACTTGATAGGTACAAGACATTAGGTACATGAGTTTTCTAAATAACTTAAATATTAACACCCCTAAAAGAAAGAAATAAAAAAACAGATGGAATTTTCCTTAACCCCAACATCCCAAAATATCAAATTTGTCTCGACTTATAAATTAAATAAATCAGTTTCAAAAGTTATTCTTAGCACCGCTTCATAATGGAACGGAACTTTGTATTTTAAGTTTAATTTGTAAGATTGAATTTAAATTGAGGTTTCATTTTTGAAACATGGAAATTTCAGTGTTGCGATGATTAAAAAAAAAATAATTATAATATTTTTTTCTTTACTGTTGTTTTTACTTTTTTAAAAATAAAAGTAAATGCTAAGAACTCTGATTATAAATCTCATTGTTTTTTTCTATTTTGAAGACCTAATTTTTTTAGCTAATTTAACTACACAAAATGGTTATATAAGTTTGGTTGACAATGTAGCCAGGACAACCAGTACATACACTAATCTTATATCTATATGTATAATGCGACCCTCTTAAAATTACCTTCAGAATTAGGTCTTCAAATTAGCTCTTCACGCCCATGAAACACGTACATTCTTAGTTTAAAACTACTCTTCACTTCGCATAATCTCTGAAATTTTATTTACTAATTTTTTTTATTAATCTCTTATATTTTTTTATTTCTTTGTTTCTTTTCAGTAGAAGTAGATAGGTTCGCGTAGCAGTCTATTCAAATTCTTTCCCCATATTTGAAAAGGAGTCGAGGTTCATCCCTTGCTTCCTGTTTAGGATTGTGTTTCTGCTCTTTTCTAAAGCCTTCTCTTACCCTGCCAATAACCTCTTACGTCTTAGTGGAATTATCACCTTACTCGGGGTAAAATTATAAAAAAAAAAAAATAAACAAAAATCAAAACAAAACAATAAAAACATATACAGGTTGCGATGGGCAAATCGCCCATTTTATATTTTTAATTTGCGCATGCGTGTTGCTTGTTTTTGATTTTGTCGACTGCAAGTTATCGTAGGGTCAGTTGGGCAACGTTTGTGAGAAACATAACACCATGACGCAATTCACTCCGCCAGAAATTTGGAAACTGCATGCTGAACTACTTGGCATTCGCACCGGAAGCTCCAATACAAACATTTCAGAGTGTTTGGGTGTCAATTTGATGACAGTGCAGGGGATTCGGAAAGAGTTGAATGAATCTAATGGTGATTATGAAGGTAGTTTAGAGTGGTCACAAGTGATGTCGACGTTATGCCTCCATTCATCTTCTCGAAGGGTCTCAGACCTAACATGGAGGCCTATATCAAGTGTCATGAGAAGATAGTGCTGCCCTGGCTCAAGAGGATGTCTGCTGGAAGACACTACGTCTGACAACAAGACTCTTTCCCATGCCACACAAACAGGAGAACCCAGTAATGCTGCCAGACAATTTCTGTGACAAGATCATTTCTTAAATCTAGCCATCTAACTCCCAAAACTGCACTCTCCTTGATTATTATGTGTGAGGCAAAGTTAAGCGAGAGGCGAAACTCCTTGTAACACCAAAGTGAGCTGAAGGCAAGGATTGTAACAGCAGTCACGAACTTAAGAAAGGAGTCTATCCAGAAGAGTTGCAGCAGATTCCGAAGTCATTTTGAAGCTAGTGGCGGTTTTCTTGAATAAATATAATTTTAAAGATATTTTTGTGTAGTTTTGGTAAACGCATCTCTTAAAATGAGATACCAGTATGTTTATTTCTGCTTAATCTAAACGACAATATATGCATCGCACCCTGGAAACACATTTTATAGGTGTTTCTTACGATTGGTTTTGTCTTGCAAATATCTAAAAGCATCATCTAGTGACGATCGATCTCACTAAGTTGTTAATTGTCTGTTTGGTAAACTTGCGAAAAACAGGTCCATATA
>CAHIKZ030004198.1:977500-980000 GCA_903632075.3 Acanthosepion pharaonis
AAAACTGATAGATAGATAGATAGATAGATAGATAGATAGATAGATAGACACTTTATTATATGATATTACATTAGAACATATGTAAAACAGAAATGGTACTTCACTTTCAAAATATTTTGGTAAGTTGAAAGAAGAAAATAAAACCCGTAAATCCAAAGAGAAAATTCTAAAGCTATGAACTTTTTTTTCTGTTTGCAGGAGAAAACGGAGATAATCAGATTTTTAAATAGGGACCAGTTATTAAATCAAAAACCGGTGGTTTTACACATGTTCTAATGTAATATCCTATAATAAAGGATGCTGCTCTATTATTCTATTAAGCCCTATCTTTAAATTAACGTTATGAAATTTTGAGTTTATATTTGATTAGTTCTCATATCATTGGTATATATATATATATATATATATATATATATATATATATATATATATATATATATATATAAGTTTGGATAAAGGTAATTATATATTCCATATTCTCTATTTCATTCTCTTCTTATCTATCTCATTCTATCTATATCATTCTTTTCTATCTATCGATCGATCCATGTCATTCTTTTTCTATCTATCTATCTATCTATCTATCTATCTATCTATCATTCTTTTCCTATCTATATCATTATTTTTCTATCTATCAATTTTGCATCTATCTATATATAAGAAATGGACAAGGTCCGACAATTTATTTATTAAAGACATTTAAATAACAACGTTAAACATAAAAATGTCTTTAATAAATAAATTGTCGGACCTTGTCCATTTCTTAATATATGACGTCATTTGTTTACATTTGATACGCCAGAGCAGTTATGAATGGACGAGATTCATGGAAGATTGAAGTTTATAAGCAGTAAATTCGACTTTTCTACCGAAAGGTTCTTTGTGGCCCAGAGGTTAGGCACGTCAGCGTAAATGACGGTTCCGTATAGGATGCAGGTTCGAATCCTGTCAAAGAACGAATATTTTCTTTGAAAATTTCTCGGACATTCAGGCCGGTAAATGTTATTTAATACTGTTTATCATAAACAGAGCATTTGCTTAAATACTTGTATCTATAAATAACAACGTTAAACATAAAAATGTCTTTAATATATATATATATATATATGTGTGTGTAAGCAAATATATGGATATTGATCCGACAATATGAAGAAAAATATGTGGAAAAACAAAAATCCGAATATGCAAATATGCTGTTTTAATGTTATTTCACTGTCAACGTCAGACGTTTCGGTCTAGTAGACCTTCTTCAGGACATAGGTTTTAAAACATAATTAACATTGTTTCATAAGCTATGTCCTGAAGAAAGTCTACTAGACCGAAACTTCTGACGTCGACATTGAAATAACATTAAAACAGCATATTTTCACATTCGGATTTTTCTTTTTCCACATTTTTCTTCATATATATATATATATATATATATATATATATATATATATGAAATAAAGTTCATATATATATATACATATATATATTATTCGTTGGTAATATTTCAACTTACTCAAGATGATCTTCGCCCTCTCTAAACTTCTAATCTTCCGTCCTGGAGTAACAAGTTGCCTCCTAATTTTCACGAACGATTAAATTTTCAAGTAGATTTTCACTGTTCCTTGTACTGTCATAGATGAAACTCCTTTCTCACGTGCCAACTGTCTTATGAATAGAATTGTATCTTTTCCAATTGATCTCTTTAGCTGTCAGTTGAAATGACGATCCCTCTTCTTGTTCTTACCTCCTGATGTAGTTTTCTCTCAGCTCTTTCCTCTTTTTTAAAACTTATTCACAGTTCTTTTGATGGATCCTGAATGGATTTTGAAGATGGAAGATTATGTATATTCTGGTATCATTACTGAAGGCCTAAATGATATTTTCCTCTCACCATTGCTCATTTGGGAAGAGGGTGGCTTGGACACAAAACTATTTTAACCTGTTCTCTTTTTAGCTGGATAACACAAATAGTTTTTTCAGTGATTCTTACGAGAAATGTTTTCAAGATGGCTAAGCGTTAAATCTAAAAACTTTCGAAAAATAAACTTAATTAGTTTAGTATTATTTTAGATATTAAAAATTCTGTCGTTACAATTGGTATATATATATATATATATATATATATATATATATATATATATATATATATATATATTGCGTTAATAAGTGACACGTATCTGACCAATAAAATTCATAATATAGCAATAATCAGTGTCTCATTGTTTTTTTTATTTATATCGATAATAAGCTGAAACAAGTTTGATTGAGATACGTTTCCTACTTGTTATTTTTATATATATATATATATATATATATATATATATATATATATATATATATATAATGAGTTAAACGTGAAATGTTGATCAGATATGAACAGAAAACTGACTTGATTAAATAAAATAAAGAGCAAGTAGGAAACGTATCAAAATCTAACATGTTTCACTTCATCAGAGATCGAAATGAAAAAAGCAAACAGACACAAAGTATTGCTATGTTAGGAATTTTA
>CAHIKZ030004198.1:985000-1022500 GCA_903632075.3 Acanthosepion pharaonis
AGAAATTAAAAAAAAATGAAGGCAAGAAAAATGATTCTTGTATTATACATAAACACACGTTTTCAGAATTTTTTTTACTCAGTTTAAAAAAAAGTTTTATTTGAAACAGCAAGATTACAAATGCGTTTAGTTTTTCTCACAAGATAAACTTTCTTTATATTTTGATTGTCGTGTTTGTTTTATGTTTTCTCGCTGCATTATTTTTATCAATATATAAAAATATACCGTAATTTCTTGAAAATAATACGCACCCATAAATAAAACGTACATAAACAAATGATCCCAAAATTAAGAAATATATCTATCCCTATGTATAATGCGTATCTATAAATTTTGTCAAAAAAATAAATAAATAAAATAATTATGGGGACGTTTTGTCGACCTTGACATTAAGAATAAAATCGAAATTAAACGGCTAAAATAATGTTGAAAATTACCAGGCGGTTTTCCCCATAAATATAACATTTTATTTTACCGCCAAAATGTCGTCAAAACGTGCGAGTTACAGTGCAAATTTGAAACAAAAAATAATAGAATTAGCAGAAAGAATAGGAAACATAGCTGTAGTTAGAGAATATAAATTGAATGAGGCTAACATACGTTTATGGAGAAAGAATAAAAATGAACTAAAAAAAGTGTAAATTCAGTGCCAAAGCTATAAGTAGAGAAAGAAAGCTCAATATCCAGATATGGAAGAAAGTTTAATTGAATTTGTGAAAGAAAGACGATCAAGTGGATGTTCCATAAGTAATGTGGAAATAATGATGAAGTCAAAAAGAACTTTTGAAAACCATGTATCCTGGAAACACATTTAATGATGAAAATTAAAATTTCAATAAATTGTTAACTTCATATCCTCTTTTCTTCAAAATTGGCCTTTTTATAGATTTTTTTTTATTTTTCGCCAAATAAAAAATGCAGTAACAGATGAACATAAATTTATTGACAAAAAATGTTACAGTTATTATTGTTGAATTTAAAATCAAAACTGGGATAATATCTTTCTTATTTTAGAACAAAAGTATTTTTGTTTAAACCTATTTATAATACACATCCCTACTATCACCTGTAATTTACAGGAAAAAATGCGTATTGTTTTCGAGAAATTACGGTAATAAAGTCATATCAAACAGAAAATTTTGACAGATTAGTTAACACCTGTAACTGTATTACCGGGTATGTGTAGTCAGCACTTTCCCCCCCAAATTTGAAACTGTTTTGCTAACGGAAATTAGGTGAAGAAACACAATGGCTAAATATCCGGTTCATTTAGATTCGTTAATATCATGAAAAATGAAATATTTTAATGAAATATAAGCACGACATTGAGATTTTAATGGCTAATATGATGTAGCAATTTTTAAAAAAACAAAAAAAATAAACAAATTACAAATGGCTGGCTGAACTATGGGATCGTATTATACACAAGGATTTCATTTATTCCCTGATTTTAGTTTCAGATACACAGCCTCGTCTTATACAAAAGAAAATACAGTACCAAAGTTACAGACAAGCACTCGTATCCTAGTTTGACTATCTAGCTAGACAGTCCCTGTGCAGACGCACGCTCAGGAATATTTTTGTTTGTTCAACACACAGAAACCATATGCCTTTTTTTGTGATGTCAACGAACACTCGTTTACACTTTTGTAATGCCAAGTAATACTCGTAATGCTCATTGTAGTCGAGACTTTGTAATCGCAGATACAACTATAGTAACACCGTTGAACAATATTAGTGTCAGACGACTTCAAGTAATACTCGCACTAATAGTACTTGCTCTATAATACTAGCTCGAAATGTAACCACCGAATAGTGATCCGTGTAGTGGTAAGTATAGAGAAATAGTATAGTGAATAGTATAAAGATAGAGGATAGTGTAGGAAGAGTGATCCGTAGAGTAATAGAGGATAGTATAGAAATGGCGATCACTTAGACGTCACGCTAATTCCCACGTATACATTTATTTTTACTACCACGTGATCTACTTCTTCAAAATGGGATCGCCTGTATTTGCTCTCTGGTGATCCGTGTTCAGACTCTAGTGTCGGCAACGACACTTTATTCCTCTATGACAGGTTTGGACTGTAACTCTGCTGAGCAGACCGTAGTTACATTTTCTGGGAGTTAGAGCGTTATCGGGCTGGACCAACAGCCTGGATAAGACCAGCACGTGCAAACCCTCGGTCACGATGACTTGTGAATTCGTGCTAGCACAACCATCGACGAGTCTGTCGACCCAAATTCACTCACAAAGTTTTGGATCAACCCGTGGTATGGTTGTCAGGCACTTTCCGAAGGTGCCACACGCTGGGATCACCTCCTCCAGATTGAAAACATCAAGAAGTTTTCTTCCTGACAAATCGACCATGGTGAAATTCGAACCCGGGTCGAAAACCGAACAGCCACAGGTAAATAATATTGCTATGAATGTACAGAATAAAACGATTTCTTTCTTAAAACACAGGTAATTTGCCAAATAATTTCACTTACTACTACTTTATTAGTCTGCTATAAGCTAAAAGATATAAAACTGAATGTTGCTTCGCGGTCACCAATCCAACTAATGACTGTGTTCAGCAAAACTTAACCATGGTAATTACTCGAGAACCAGGGCCCTAAACATTACTTGATCATATGCTACTTGTATACCTTAGTAGCCGAAAACAAACAGAGCGTTCATGAGTTGTTTAAATTCAGGTAAAAGAACGGGCTTTCAAATGTTGATTTTCTAGGCAGGCAGGCCCACCCTGTCTTGAAATGTTGGCGTGGTCCCCATTTGGATGAGTGCCATCCGAAGTTAAGCTGAATAAATATCGTTGCACTTACGAAGTACGGTGATGAAAAACGGTTTTGGAAAGGCGATCGTGTCTGTCATCGGATGATGTAGGTACGAATACAAAGTTATTCAAGAAGCCAGACCCCCGAAAAATAACAAACAGCAAAAAGAAGCGGACAATTTTCTTCGGTAACCTTCATCGCAACCATATGTACTTTTCCTGCACAGCCCAACTGAAGGATTGTGGGTGGCGACTGGCCTCTTAGAATGATTTGGCAACAAGGGTAGCAGTAGTCGTGAAGGAGAAATTATGCTGCCTCCGGTTGAAAGAAATAAAAGCTGAAATCGCAGAAATAGATACGGATTCTTTGTTGGTGCTTGAATCAGGATATACACGCTAAGATAAGAAAAGTTGATGCACTTTCCCTAAAGAACCAACAGGAAACAGATCCCCTCTCTTTGTTTATACGTTACGAATGCAGGATTAATATTATTACATTTTCTTCGGATTGTATACACTTGCCTCTCTTTTTTTTCCCTATGACAGTGAATGCTAGACAATCTCATCTATACAGATGAAGAAGAGAATTGAATCAACAGAAACATTGTTCAACAGGAGGATACTGAGAATACCATAAACTGAACATATGAGTAACGACGAAGATTTTAAGGAAAATGGAAACACAAAACAAAACATTTATGGGGATTTTCTGAGCGTAACTTACATGTGGCACAAGGCTGAAAGTAAGGGGCACCCGGTGAGGGTCCAACTCAATACTCAGTCGTAACTGATCTAGCAAAGCAAGTTTACGACCCATTTCACCATGTAAAGTGTCCATTTAGTGATTTTCTAATAGTAGCTTAGATATGGCACAAGGCCGAAAATATGGGGCACCCGGTGGGGATCAAACTCACTACTCAGTCGTAATTGATCTAGCTAAGAAAGCTTACTAGGCATTTTACCACGTCAAAGGGTCAATTTAGTGATTTTCTAAGCTGAGCTTAGATATGGCACAAGGCCGAAAATATGGGACACCCGGTGTGGATCAAACTCAGTCGTAATTGATCTAGAGAGACAAGGTAGCCAACCATTACACCAAATCAAAGTGCTCCCCAAATGGACGCGCATGTTTATAATCGGAAAGACACATATGAAATCGCTAGGATACATTATGAAGAATGAAGGCTTGGAAAATTTGACACTCACAGGGCATATTAAAGGCAAGAGGGACAGCGGAAAACAGCGTAAAACGCTTGTAAGTCGATGGCAGAACAAGGGGTGTGATTTATAGTGGAAAAGATAAATCATACTAAGAGTTACAAAGAGTAGGAAGTCGCGGAGAGTCATGAAGGGAGCTAGTACATAGAAGAAGAAGACTTCAGGAAACCTTCCCGAATTTTCAGAAATTTGGCATATCTCTGTATTTATAATAGACCTAAACTCATTCACAATAGCTTGCGTGATGTGTATAACACTTATACACTAACAGACGTGTTTATTTTTGTATTTAATTTTATCTAAAAAAAAATTTATTTTTCAATCAGGTTCACACAAGCAAGGCAATAAAGCCACTAAGACACAAGAAGTTACTGTGGCATTACTAAGAAGGGGGAACAATAGAAGAGTAATCAGGTGGACAGTAGATAGCGATTGATATTGCATTTACATTTTTGAAGATTAAAGTTGGCAGGAAAGCGTGGAGTCGGAAGAGAGATGCACAAGGAAGAAACCTTTAACATAGAACGTACGATTACATCTAGCCAGCTCAACTGTAAATAGATGAGACCTCATCGCCAGTCTAGTACTGCGCTCAAATTCATAAAGTCAAGACATCATAGATACATATCTAGATATTACCCCATGCAAGACAGTAATGCCACTGAGATACAAGGGGTTAAAGTGTGTGGAATAATTAAAAACAGAAACATTGCTAACGATCGAGGAAAAAATACGATTAATCAGGAGGACAGTAGATAGCGATTGACTGTGTCATGCTAGACAATTTTTCTCGACAGAATCTGTCTTACACATCTATAAATTTGCATTTAAATTATTGCCGATTAAAGTTGGCTGGAAAGCATGGTGCCGGAAAAGAGTTCCACAAGCGAGAAGTGCGAGAAAAGTAATTGTTGGTATATAACTTACCGTTACTGCGCTTAAATTCATTGTTTTATTCACTTATTATTATTGTTGTAACCTAGGGAAGGTTACTGAATAGAATAATCAAACGAAGGTTGGTAATGAACGATAATACTTAGGACAAGAACAACACATATAAAATCCGCCAGCGGCGCGTAAAAGAAATAGTCAACCAAAAGAAGTGAGTCAAGTGTATTCCACAATGAATCTCCAAGTGCAGGATATCTACCAACCGACCACGAGATCAAATGTGGCACAAGACCGAATTTGACGTAGTCTCGACCAAAATTTCCCTGTAGATCAGGTATAAAACGGGATCGTGTAGCTGTTTCCCGAGACGAATTCTGCCCTCCGATATATCCTCGTCTGGAGATACTCTCTGCCCGGAGGCAGAGAGTTTGACCAGCACTGCTGGAGACGAATCTCCAACTGCAGGATATCTACCCACGCGGTCAGATGTGATACAAGGCCGAATTTGATGTGGAGTTTCCGAGCCCGTAGAGACTCTACCATTCGACGTAGCCTCGTTTGGGGATCCTGTCTGTCCGGAGGCAGAGAGTTTGACCAGCACATCTGGAGGTGAATCTCCGACTGCAGGATATTTGCCAACTGCCCCGCGTGGTCACATGTGGCACAACGCCGAATTTAACGTGGGGTTTTCGAGCCCGTAGGCTAGGGCAAAAATTCCCCGTAGAACCCGTAAAAAACGGGGTCGGGTAACTGTCTACCACCCTAGACGAGACTCTGCCCTTCGGCATAGACTCGTCTGGGTTCCTCTTTGACCGAAGGCCGAGAGTTCGACTAGCACAGCTGGAGAAGATTCTCCGACTGCAGACAAACATACAGTATTTACTACTGTATTTATGTGAATGGTGGCATACGCATTATCATCTGTAGGTATGCTACAACAGTTATTCTCATAGACTACGTGATGAAATTGAAAGAGTTCAAATTACAATTCAGCTATTTGTCCTTAGAAAATCGTTTTCCAGGACAAACTTTGAAAGATGCCCTTTATAATATCCCACAAGCCAGTTTATCTATTCATTAACTTTGGGGTGAATTTTTAAGAATAGTTAATGGAACTTCTCAAACTGAAATATACGCAAAAGAAATTATTTTCCCAAGTAGGCATCTACGCGGACGACACTACAATTTACTCCTGCCCCAAAACAAATCTAGTGTCGCTGACAAAACTAACCTGGCCGTTCGTTTCGAAAAGGACCTCCAATCGGTTGTGAACTGGGGCAGGAACTGGCTGGTTAACTTTAACGCCTTAAAAACAGAACTGCTCTCTATTAATCACCATAGAGATCCTTCCCTGCCCACCATTAGAATGTCTGACGCTCAACTTCTCGAGAGCAACTCTCTGCGGCTGCTCGGTCTCACATTGACTGCTGACCTGAGATGGAACAAATACATTAAGTCAATTGCCTCGTCCACCGAAAGGAAAGTTGGCTCCCTGTACCGCGCCAGGAAATCGATCCTTCAAATCTACAAATCAACCATTCGCCCTTGCATGGAGTATTGCTGCCATATATGGTCTGGAGCCCCTTCTGTTTGTCTCGGGGTTCTTGATAAGATCCAGAGATGGATATGCAATATAATTGGCCCTGATCTGGCATCTCGTCTGCAGTCGCTCTCTCATAGATGTGCCGTCGCCTCTCTCTGTCTTTTTTTACAAATACTTTCATGGTAATTGCTCCGATGAGCTGCTTTCGCTGGTTCCCAGACTTCATGAATTCAAGCGTCCTACGAGGCTGGCATCCTGCTCTCACCCTTTCACTGTTGAAACTGTTAAATGTAGCCGTCTCTTCTGCTCTAATAGCTTTATATCTCGCCCCTCTCGCCTGTGGAACTCGCTTCCCTTTTCCTGTTTCTCTAATAGCTATAATCTCCAACTATTCAAATGCAATGTCAATCGACATCTCCAGTTGTCTTGATCTATCCACTATCCTTCTCCTCAACTTTTCCTCTATCACTCCTATGTTCCGGCTCCAAATCCTCTGTAACCCCTTGCATCCTAGTGGCTTCTTGCCTTGCTTGGGGTGAGATGCTAAAAAAAAAAAAAAAAAAAAAAAAAAAAAAAAAAAGATGAGGTGCTGCCGTATTTTCTACCCGTGTTGATGACAACTGGAAGTTTACATTTCCTTCTAACAAGATGAAACAAAAACCATGAAGAGAAAATATGAGCTGACGGCCTGGTGGATTCTTCTGAATGAGGTAAAATTTAGATATCTGGGAAGTATTCTAACAGGGTAAGGAAAGTGTGGCACTGAGATCCGAAGTTGCATTGGTGTGGCCAATTATACAAACCAAAAGTTAAGCAGAGACAGAAAAACTTCGTTAGCAACGAAGAAAAGAGTACTGAACTTATACGTGATATCTGTCCTCCTATATGAAAGTGAATGCTAGACAGTCACATCAAAAAATGAATACGAGACTTGAAACAATTAGTGATGTTGTTCTACAGAAAGATGCTGAGGATACCATGGACTGAACATGTGAGGAACGACGTAGTTTTATAGAAAATGGAAACAAAAAGGAACTTATATTTAATATCAACAAGAGGCAGTTGAAATTTCTGGGGCACATAATGAAGAAGGAGGGCTTGGAAAATATGATACTCACAGGACAGATGGAGGGGAAAGAGGAAAGCAGCGTGTGAAATACTTGATGGGCTTAAGTAAATGGATGGGAAAACGATGGGAGGGCCATGATCGCTTACGTTCTGAAGGGACAAATTGTTGACCTCCCGTTTCCATACTGCTAAGATCCATCCCTGTTGTCGACATCTACATACTTCTTAGGTTAAAACAATATTTCCCGTTCCTCCCAAGTTGCAACCGATTTGACTTCATTGGACAATTTAAGCTGTTTTCCGTCCAATATTTATTTATTGAGAAGAAAAGGTTTTACAGCGTTTTACTCTGGACATCTGTTTCTCGTCTCTGTACTCGTCCATATCAACCCAAGATGCCTTCCAGAAGCTAAGCAGAGTATTAAGAAACGGAAAAAAAAAGAAAGAAAAGAGTGCTGAACTGTTATGTAATATCAACCCTTCTCTAGGGCAAATCCTGGACAATCCTCATCGTTCAAAAGCAGGCTTAAGACAACAGAAAGTATATCTAGAGGATTGATATAGAGTTCGACATTTTTAGTAGCATTCTCTAGATGTTGTAGGTGAACGATGGCATTGAGAATTGTGTCTGCAGTGATAGCTTGGTCATCTGCATAGTCAATATTTGTCAACGTTTTTGCAGGATACTGTCTTGAGAGTCTTGGGTATAAATTAAAAACGAGATGATGATGTTTGTCGATGGAAATTCTCAACACGTACTAAAGGGTGATAACAAAGGGTAAAGGTGCAAGGGTGTCACCCTGGAGGACCTCTGATCTGATGTCGAAGAAGGTAGTGTCTCCGTCTGGGGATCTAACCAAATATTTGGATTTTTTATCTAGTATCATTATAGCAGTTACTGTCTCGAGGGAATGCTATGTGCCATAGGCCAGAAGGACGCTACACGCAAGTCACTCATCTGCCACTGGGTAGCATGCCACTGGCGTTAACCGCCGATCGCCCACTGTCGGACCGCCAGCGTTTTCCTCTCGGCAATGTTACTACTGGCGTACCGCTAAAGTCCGCACGTGGCTGCCACAAGAGGACCGCTGGAGTTACCCGCGGACCAATAGCGGCTTGCGTGTAGGGGATTTTCTCCACTTTTCCCGTATGTACAGAACCGAAAGCTTTAGAGAAATCTACTAAAAGTAAGGTGGTCTGTAGCTCCCTTGCCTTGATGCCCTCCATAATCCGTTATACAGTCAGGATTTGTCCAACAGTTAATCTTTTTTTCTTTTTTTTTTTTTTCGATTCGTGTGAAATAAAAATGAAATACTATTCGGTATGGGTGTGGAAAATTTCAGATTTTTCGACGGTTATTACAATCGGACAAATAAAACTTGCGGCAGACATATCACGTGACCGTTTCTCTCGCACATTGTTTTCTGGGTTTTAATTCACGGTCGCTTCTTGGATCTGAACGCAAGCCAATTGCGTAATTGTGCCTGACTACCTATTTTCAAAGACAATATAATTTCCCAAGCGTTCACGAAGAAAAATTCGTGAATCACCTGTTCTCAATAGGCGAAGTGTTTGAGTGGTTGCAACGAAGAAAAGGCAGATATTGGAATGCAGTAAGTTGGATTGCACCGTCTAGTCTTGACAAAAACGTTTGGAATTTCAAGCGATGTTTGCAGCATTTGTTGGCAAAAGACCCATACAGAATCTGATTTTTTTTTTATATCTATGTTGAAATGTAAATAAGAAAGGCCAAATACCTCTACCGCCATTATAGATGTAAAGATGATGGAAGACCTATTTTTAATCATTATATATACATACACAAAATTGAATTCTCTGGGGCGTAATATTCTACAGCAAGCAGAACCAATTCTTAACAGAGCTTCTGTACTGTTGGCGTCTTAACAGATCCTGATATCACTAAGCTGCTGTCGCACACACACACACACACACATACACACACACAAAAACATACCCTAGCTGGCAGAATATATATATATATATATATATATATATATATATATATTGATGTGAAAATAATTCTACATACTGTAAGGGATTCTAATACATTTACTTGTTCTTAAAAGAAATATAGTATATTAAAAATTAAAAGTGAAAATATTTTTCAAATAGTAGTTAAACAAAACGTATTCTAACCTAAACACCCAACCAAAAAATCATTAAATATACAAATAAAAAATTTCAGTAAGAATTTTTGCCGTTTACAATAAATTTAAAAAAAAAATCCGGAAGACATGCATTTAACGGATGTCAGAATTCATTGAAAAATACATCCCTACCCCTACCAAAACGTAACTAATAACTGATACATCAAAATACAGCGATAATGAACAGGCAAACACCTCTTGGCTGGTTGAATTGGATTTCTCTGTATCCTTGGAAACGCGAATTATGATTTTTGCTGTGTCTTTAAAACCCAGTAATTTTAAAAGTTACTCCAAAATTCGCTTTACGATGAAATGGAACTAATGTCTTTAATTTAATTACAAAATTAAATTCGGAGCTTTCAGCTTCCATTTTTGAAACATGGTTAGAATTGTGTAGCGAAAAAAAACCATATTCTAAATCGATTAATTTATAATATTATAAATATAATTTAAATTTACATTGAACACTATTTTGTAAAAATATATATATATATATATATATATATATATATATATATATATATATATATATATATGTGTGTGTGTGTGTGTGTGTCAATGAATATTATAGACACATTGTGTTTATTTTTATACTGATCATTTGCCGTCCTCTAATAAGATTTTTGATGGTAAATTCATCAAGGAAGGCGAAGAAAGAAAAGAAAGATGGCAAACTGAAACAATGATAACGAAAGAAAGAAAGGAAGAAAAACCGATAAAGAAAATTGAGAAGAAAGACAAAAAGAAAGAAAGAATGATAATGAAAAAAAGGTGAGGAAAGAAAAGGAAGACAGAAAAAAGAAAGAATGACAAATACAGAACGAAAGAAAGAAAGAACGATGAAGAAAGAAAGAAAGAAAGAAAGAAAGAAGTAAAGAAGGAAAGAAAGAACGATGAAGAAAGAAAGAACAAAAGAAATAAAGAAAGAAAGAAAGAACGAAGGAACGATAAAGAAAAAGTGAGAAGACAAAGAGAAAGAAATATAAGGAAAAAAGGGTGAAGAAAAAATAAAGAGGAGTAAAGAATGAACGATAAAGAAAGAAAGAAACAAAAATCCAACCAACAAACAAAGAACGATAAAGAAAAATGTTAACAGAAAGACAAAAAAGAAAGAAAGAATAAAAATGAAAAGAGGATAAAGAAAGAAACGAAAGAGAGAAAAAGAAATAATGATGAAGATAGAAAGAAAGAATAAGGAAGAAAAACTGAGAGAAAAGCCTAAAAGAAAGAATGAAAGTCTGATAATAAAAACGAGAAGAAAGAAAAGAAGGAAAGAAAAGAAAAAGGAAAGAAAAGACGAAGGAAAGAAAGAGCAACAAAGAAAGAACGATAAGGAAAGAAATAAATATAAATAAAGCAGTGAAAAGAAAGACCAAAAGAAAGAAAAAAGAATTATCATTCTGTATCATTCATGAAAGTGTGAAGAAAGGAACCCAAAAAAAAGGAAAGAAAAAGAATGATAAAGAAAGAACAAAGAAAGAATGATAAAGAAATGAGAGAAAGGATAGAAAAAAGTGAGATAAATTAAAGCCAGATAAAACGAAAAACAAAAGAAAGAAATTTAAAGAAATACGTGGAAAGAATGAAAAAAAAAAAAAAAACAAGACAAAGAAAAGAGTGAAAAAAATACTGAACCCAGAAAGGAAGAAACAAACAAACGAAATATTAAAAAGAAAGAAAGAATGAAAGAAAAGTAAAGAGTGTGTAGAAAGAAAGAAAGAACAAGTAAAAAAAAAAGAAAACAAAAAACAAATAAGAATAAAGAATGAACAAAATGTATGATAAAAGAATAAAGGAAAGAAAGCAAAAAAAATTATTAGTGAGAAGAAAGAAAGACATAAATAAATGGAGAAAAGAACGAAAGAAAAATGTTAAAAAAGAAAGAAAGAAAGAAAGAAAAAAAGAAAGAAAGAAAAAAGAAGAAAGAAAGAAAGAAAAAAGAAAGACAGAAAGAAAGAAAGAAAGAAGAGTATTGTCGCATTGATGCATGGGAGCGTGATATATACGAAAGAATAAGAAACGCCATCGACCGGATATCCGTTTCAACTGCATCCATAGGAATCATTAACCACCACAATCCCACCTCCCAGGTGGCTTCACGCGCCAGTGGTAGTTTTTTATTTTTTTTATTAGCCATCACAAATGACGTCATAATCCGCCAAACAACCATTCTTCCATTGTTGCCCAGCTTTTAACCGAACAGGTGAACTGGTGAGATTTCTTCTTTTTTTATTATTAAATTCCTTTATGATGGGATGAAAGCGTTAGGTTTTTCTTGAATCAAAATTTTAAAAGGTTGTCCGTTCAGTCAACCATATTAATGGCTGCCTCGCTTTCGCCATTTTTATGTCCAGTTTTGCACCATTTCTGAGTTTCTCTCTCTTTCTCTATCTATATATATATATATATATATATATATATATATATATATATATATATATATATATTGTTAAATATAACAGACAATGAATGCCTATTATGTTTGATCATGGACCGCTGTATGCTTCAGTTTCAGAAGAAAATGAAGGCAAAATCTGTCCAGCATTTGCATATTTTTATTATGCAGTATAATAAAATATCCAAATGTTGGAAAGTTTTTTGATATATATATATATATATATATATATATATATATATATATATATATATATATATATTCATAGATGTTTCATTAAATTATATAGACAAGTGTTTTCTATTTATTTTATGTAAATTCTTTTCATAACATCTGATAAGCTTAATAACATTATCATTAAACGAAGAAAGAAAATCACAATATTGATCCATATTTTTTAATCCAATCTAAGTTTTCGGCTTACATAAGCCATTATCGAAGTTTTCAATTACTGTACACCATATTAAGCAATATACGGACAAGACAGTGATGATAGTCTGTTTGCTTGGATGATTTCCTAGTAACGATAAAAACGTGCATATAGGACGCTAGAAGCGAAAATCGCACCTCAGCTCATGACGTCACACATGACCACGCGAGAATGAATTCGAGAAATATTAAGTATTAAGTATGGGAAGCCGTTAATATAAACCAATAGCTTCTGTTACTAATTATAGATATTTAAGGATATTTGTAGAGATGCCATAGTTGATTTTGTTTAGGTTGGGTTTCAACTGTTTGATGTATATTGCTTCAAGGATTTTAAGTTTTTGTCTATTGTTTTCAAAAGCATAATTGTGTTTTCGACGAGGATTTTACGGAATTGATAATGCGGCCTGGCATGTTGTTTTAAATGCCTAAAAATGTTAGAGTTATCATTCAAATGTAGTGTCAAGCGTCGGGAAAGCGATTTTGTGGTGTGACCAACATAAATATTGTTTAATTCGTTGAAGATACAATCTCCCAAAGGGCATCTGAATTTATAAACTATGTTAGTTTTTTGCAAATCTCTAACCGGGGGAGAAGAGTCATTGCGAAGAATTAAGTTGGATATACTAGATTTAGTGTAGTATATGTTTATACATATGTTTTTATATATATATATATATATATATATATATATATATATATATATATATATTTGGTTGGATAGATGTGAGTTTGTGACCCTGCGTTTCACGCTTTAGCGATCGTCAGACAAACTGATTAATGTTTTAAAAAATTTGGATTTATGTAAATTGCGTGTATTGGTGTTATTGTGGAAGTGGTGGGGGAAATTTCGTCGTTTTGTCATTCATCGTACTAACGCAAACATCGATATATATGCAGACACATATACATACTTAGTCGTCCGTCGGGACTCATACATATGTGGGCAATTTTCACACATATATATATATATTTCACACACACACACACACACACACACACACACACACACACACACACATATATATATATATATATCTATATATATTTCACGTATATATATATATATATATATATTTCACATATATATATATATTTCACACACACACACACATATATATATATATGTGTGTGTGTGTGTGTGTGTGTGCGTGAGACAGAGAGGGAGAGAGAGGTGAACATTGAGATTATGCCAAGAATGATATCACAAAGAGCAATAAAAAAAAAGCAGATGGATGTATCCCTATGTTTTACAGATTATGCAAAAGTGTTTGATAAAGTACACCTCAAAGAACAGTCGGAGGTGCTATGTAAGCTTGATTTATATGGGAAGGATATTAGAATATTCAAGAACCTATATTGGGAGAAAACCGCCTGCATTCGGATGGTAAATGCATTCAGCAAATATAAGCAAATCGAAATACCCAAATACCTTTTTTATTTGTAAATAGTGAGTACATTTTGGGGACAAGTAATATCTATCACGACACCCTACACGTACGCACATCTGCGCAGACGGGCGCAAGACCGGGCAAACTTGCACTAATGATAAGCGCATATAAATACAAAAGTCGAAAAGTATAAGCATTCAATAGAAGATACCCACTTACCAGTGGACGGTGGGGTCGTCTATAAAAATCTGGAGTTGAGATGCTGAATGTAACATCAATTCGTAAAGTGACAAAACCTTTACTTAAGCGTTTAATAAAGTGCAACTACTTTCACGATACAAGAGCTGAAGACTTAAGCCAAAAAAGTGCTCAACAGCGGAGGATAACCAAATTCACTTCAGAGCATTTATTTCAGGGTTTATCTGAGTAGCTCTGAATAGAGTCAGCTCCCAAAAAAGCCTTCTGGCAAAAAAAAAAAAAAATCCTCTTTAAAAGAGCAACTTTATGCCAAGCCGTTTTCAGAGCCTCTCCTTTGATATATATAAATATATATATATATATATATATATATATATATATATATATATATATATATATATATATATATATATATATATATATATATATATATATATATATATATATATATATATATATATATATATAATATATATATATATATATATATATATGTATAGGCAGCATATTTTCACTCAAGCAGGTTTAGTTAAATAATTTAGATTTCAGTTTTAATCCTTTCATATCCACGAATTAATTTTTTCGTGGCTGCAGAAAATTGAATAATTAAAATGCCAAAATTTTCTTTCAAATGATTTGTATTACCCAACTAGTTTCAATCTTATCTGAGACTATCTTCTGGGTGTTAAAATATCTGTGTATGTGTATACGATATCACCGTAAATTTAAAATATTTTCTACTGTTCATTTACACAGCCTCAATTTCAAAATTTTCAGTTATGTAAAGGACGTAACTACTGTATTCTTTTTTTAAATATAAAAAAAGACTTTTTCAATTATAATATTTTAACTTATTATTTTTATATAAAACTTAACTGCTACAAACATTAAAGAACTTTATTGATATGTGTGTGTGTGAATATAGCAACAATGTTTTAAAATGACAATTACAGCAATGTTTTTAAAATTATAATTATATAAAGAAATTATAATTATATAAAGAAATTATAATTATATAAATTAAAGTAACAAAACATGAAAAAAGACAATATCTTTAAAATGTGTTTTTAAAATTAACTATAATAGAGCACGTTCATGCGTATTTATAAAATAATCACAATTATTAATTAGATTATTTTTCGTTTTAGCAATTCACCCCTGAATTGGATGAGATTGAAAGCATTTTGGAAAAGAAAAGAAAAGAAAAAAACTATAGCGCTTTCCTTAACGAATATATGGATGGATAGATAGTTTCTTCCATAGAGAATGACGGGTAAATGTGCAGTAAATTCTAACTTTTCACTGAGCAACCGTCATAAGTGAATTGTTTAAAGTGGTCACTTGCTTTGCATTGGACACTCTCCGCATCATACCACCATATCCTGTACTGGGCAAAGTTATGCCACATGTCAGATGATGCTACAAACACCGGCTTTGGGGATAGCATTTTTCATCTCGTAGCTGCATGTTAGCCGCTGTTCCTATAAAAAGCTCATTCGCCCATTTTCAGTCCTATCTTGCCTGGTTTGAAAACGTTTTACTTCTTCTAGACTGGTTGTTAACCAAGGCTATATGATCTAATTTTTCCTGTTGTTTACACATAGCTAAGATGGATTAATAACTTCACCAAAGATATTTGCGCGTAAGTAAACGTAAGTTTTTTTTTTGTTTTTACAATGAGGTTGCTTGGACCTTGTACAGGGTGAACCTCGAGGTAAATGATTACAGAGTAAGATTCGCAGTTTATAAGGATAAGTGACTTGAACAGGTTAAGATTGTAGTTCTCACTACTACAGCGCGGTCGAATGAAGGTAGTTTGCTACAAAGTGAGGTACGGAGTACCCTAGCCGTGAAGGTTATAAATGGTAGTACCAAGAAATGCAGTTCATCCGAGCACTTTTCATAAGCGTGGCGATAGAGCAGTGATAGACTTCATACATTCTATCTCTCAAAGGAGTGTGGCTGGGCGGAAAATAATGTGTCACCCAGAAGGATGCAGGGACACCTTTGAACTCGATCGAGACGCGGAACTGAGAACGGAGTACCTCCCGCCCAAATATGAACACAGTAGGCCTTACCTTGTCTTTGTAAAGTTAGAGTACACCATGAGAAGTCAGGTACTTAATGAAGCGGTAAGGGCAACAAACTATTTCCTGCGTCTTTAGCGATGGATTGTATGTTCCACTTGGGGTCTGAATTGAGTTTAGGGCCCAATAGTCTCTCAAGGTACGAAGCCTCAGCTCGGTGGCATCCATTTACTGTGACTGGTGGTATTTTGTGGTCCGATCGACGATGATGGAATGTAACTAGTTTTGTTTTCGGGGCATTGAATGTAACCAGCCAGTTTTTATTCTCCTGAATCGAATGAAAGATCAGCTGCCAATATCTGGTCATCACGAATTTTGAAGGTACACCCATATATCTTTGTATTATCGGCATAGATATTCACAAATGACATGATTATACTCTTAGGCAGATTATTTAAGTAAAATAAAAAGACTTTAAAACAAAAAAGAAAAATCGTATTGGATTCGAGCTCTGCTCTCCAATATTTCATTCCGAGCAGTTATCTATTACAACACCGCACACCCGCGTAATTGTACACCGGAATCGTCTTATATGTTCATTAAAAAGGTACTCTTGTTTTGTGATATCAAACGACCACTTGTTGCTAATTTTGTGATGTCAATGAATACTCGTTGTCACTTTCGTAATGCTCGATGTAGTAGAGACTTTGTAATCGCAGATACAAATATAGTAACGCCGTTGAACAATACTGGTGTCAGACGCCTTCGAATATCACGCGCTCTAATAGTACTTGCTTGATAATACACGCTCGAAAAGTAACCACTGAATAGTGATCCGAATAGTAATCCGTATGGTGAGGTATTCACTAACCGACCACTCGGTCGGATGCGGCACAAGGCCAACTTTATTGTCTGACCGGTGGCAGAGAATTTGAACCGCAAACTTCCGAAGTAATATGGATAGTGAGATATTCACAAACCGCCTCACGCGGTCGGATGTGGCACAAAGCTAAGTTTATTGTGGGGCATCCGAGCCCGTAGGCTTGATCAAAATTTCCCAGTAGACACGGTATAAACGGGGTCGGGTAGCAGTCTACAAACCCAGACGAAACTCTGCCCTTCGGCACAGCCTCGTCGGGTCTTCTCTCTGCCCGGAATCAGACAGTTTAACTTCTGAAATCAATACGGTGAGTGATGATATTCACTAACCACCTCATGCGGTTGTTGTGGCACAAGGCCGAGTTAATTGTGGGGTATCTGAGTCTGTAGGCTCGGGCAAACTTTTCACATAGACCCCGTAAAAATCGGGATCCGGTAGCTGTCTACCACCCCAGACAAAACTCTGCCATTTGGCATAGCCTCGTCTGGCTTCCTCTCTGCCCAGAGGCAGAGAGTCAGACAACCACACCTCCGAAGTAATTCGGAGAGAGATGATATCACCTACCGCCCCATGCGGTCAGATGTGGCACAAGGCCGAATTTATTGTGGGGTTTCCGAGCCCATAAGCTTTGGCATAAATTCCCCGTAGACCCTGTAAAAATCGGAGTCGGGTAGCTGTCTACCACCCCAGACGAGACTCTGCCCTTTGGCATAGCCTTGTCTGTGTTCCTCTCTGCCCAGAGGCAGAGAGTTCGACAAGCACATCTCCGAAGTAATTTGGAGAGTGATCACTTAGACGCCACGCTAATTCACATATATACATTTCTTTTACCGTCACGTGATCTACGTATTCAAAATGGCATCGTCTGTGTTTGTTCTCTGGTGATTTGCGTTCAACCTCCAGTGTTGGCAGCGATATTTTATTCCTGTATAACACCTTGACATTATTATTATTATTGTGATGATTTATTTATTTTTTTTACTATCATTTTATTTCTTCTACTTCCGTTTCCCATGATTCCTTTCAAATCATATGTGATTTCCTACATTAAAAGTATTTCCCCTTATGCAATCTTTATGTACTTTTTTTATTCTTTCTCTTTTTTTACTTAACTGTCTTTTATTGCAACCTGTCAAGCTATTTTTTTCAAATAATTTTTATCTATATCTATAATTCTCAAAATGTGTGTGTGTAAGGTCGTATGTGTGTGATCGGATGTTGTTTATGCGTTTCCACAGTTTTCACCTAATTTGATGAATTTTTTGTTTGTTTGTTTGATAGATAATTTTTCAGTGCCGGTTTTGAGTTCAAATTCGCTGGAAAAAAGTACAATCTTCAAAGTGTAAAATTTAAAAAAAAACGATTTTTTACACTTTTTACAAAAATCAAAGGCAAAATTTAATGTCTTTAAAAAGCAGCGTACAATCAATTTAGAGAGTTGAAATCTAACGCAAAAGATTAACAGAATTATAAAAAAAAAATTATATTATAAATAAAAATTATTGTATATTATTATTATGACGGTTCATGAAAGAGGTTCTTTCCTTGCAAGATTGAGAACGCAAAAACGGTCCTATTCAGTGCCACCAACCATTCAAATTGTTAACCCCCACCCACATTTGGGGTGTGCCTCAGTTGCACCCGATTGTTGTTACTAATATTGATTTTCGAGTGGGCTGACTTTAAACTTAAACTGCTCCAAGTGAACAGCAAAAATTACCAGTAATGAGTAGCAGTATAACCCGGTCGAAGACGGGTTATAGTGCTAGTCTCTACATAAATTTAAAAAAGTATAATTATTTGAACTGTCAGAAATGAAACGGCTTAACAGAAATATTAAAAGATACCCTAAATCGATACCAGTCCTTACAAAAACTGTACGATGGATCTTATTTTAAATATCAGTACTTTACCTTGATGCAGATGCAACTGTTTTGATAGCAGACACAGAAAAAGAATTACAAAAAATCTTACAGAAGGTAGAGAAGGAAAGCGATGAGAAAGTACTAAACTTCAATAGTAAGAAGAATAAATGCATGGTCGTTAGCAAAAGGGGCGACCCAAGATGCAAATTACACACTGGGGATATCAAAATCAAACAGGCGCAACAATTTAGATATCTGGGAAGTGTATTAACAGAGGACAGAATGTGTGACACGGAAATCCGAAGGCGGATTAGGATAACGAAAGATGCCTTCCAAAAGCTGAGCAAAGTATTAAGAAAAAGAAAAAATATTGTTAGAAACAAAGAAACGAGTACTGGACTGTTACGTGATATCACTCTTTCTTATGGTAGTAAATGCTGAACAATCTCCTCACAGAGGAAGAAGAGAAATGTCTTTCTACAGGAGGATGATTATACCATGGAGCGAACATGTGAACAACAACGAAGATATAGAAACAATGGCGACACAAAGAAGAAGAAGAAGAAGAAGAAGAAGAAGAAGAAGAAGAAGAAGAAGAAGAAGAAGAAGAAGAAATTTTGTTTTTTCTGCAGATAATGACTGTAGATAAGATAGATTGCTGGCTTTTCTTCAAAAAAATTCCGGTGCCAAAATAGGCAAAGAAAGAAAGAACATCGCCTGCTTTTCAACCAAACGCCAAGTTGATGTCGTCTGCTCAGAGATGAGTTCGTGTTTGTTGTCGACAGTAAGTTTTTCCACGTTGTTTTTTTATTTAAAGTCATATTCATTTATTTCAGAAAATTCTCATTTCTTATCCAATATAACCTACGCATTTTTTTTCAAATCCAAATAAATATTTGATTCCTTAAAAGTGATGGGATTTATTGAATTCTGCAGGCGAAAGAAATCTTTTTAAAATCAACAAAATATAGCAAAGCAAAAGTCGACCTTTTACACTTTGATTGATTTACTTTTTGATTGATCTGTTTTCTACGGATTATAAACTTTTTTAAAGGCCTGTACTAGACTGGCAACTAATTCTCATCAATTTTCAGTGGATTGGCTAGATGTAACTAGGATATGACAAAGGGCGTCTCTCAAAGTGCGTCCTGGAATTAATGTTTGCGATTTAATTAGGAAAGAAAAAATCGTATGCTGGTGTTGCCAAGATCTACGATAAAAAAATCTTGACTAACATGATTGGTGATTGGGAGACGAAGCAATATTCCACCATTTAGTAAAGAGATTTGAAAATAATAATAGCCCGAGTAGTAATTTGAACTCTTTCAATTTAATCATATAGTCAGTGATAATAAAAATAATAAGTGAGTAAATCAATGCGTTTAAGCGCGGCACTAGACTGGCGACAAGATCGCATCCATTTACAGTTGAATTGATCCGATGTAACCGAAACGTTCAATGCTGTTTTTTTCTCGCACTTCTCTCTTGTATAACGACATTCGGTTTCATGATTTCTGTCCAACTTTTATCTTCAAAAATTTAAATGCAATGTCAATCGCTATCTACTGTCTTCCTGATTACTCTATTATTGTTCTCGCTCAATTTTCGCTTGTGGAACTCTCTTCCGGCTTCCTGATTTCCAGTCAACTTTGATCTTCAAATATTTAAATGCAATGGCAATCGTTGCCTACTGTCTTCCTGATTACTCTTCTATTGTTCTCGTTCAATTTTCGCTTGTGGAACTCTCTTCCGGCTTCTTGCTCTCCAGTCAACTTTGATCTTCCAAAATTTAAATGCAATGCCAATCGTTATCTACTGTCTTCCTGATTACTCTTCTATAGTTCTCGCTCAATTTTTTCGCTTGTGGAGATCTCTACCGGCTTCTTGCTTTCCGGTCAACTTTGATCTTCAAAAATTTAAATGCAATGGCAATCGTTGCCTACTGTCTTCCTGATTACTCTTCTATTGTTCTCGTTCAATTTTCGCTTGTGGAACTCTCTACCGGCTTCTTGCTTTCCAGTTAACTTTGATCTTCAAAAATTTAAATGCAATGCCAATCGTTGCCTACTGTCTTCCTGATTACTCTATTATTGTTCTCGCTCAATTTTCGCTTGTGGAACTCTCTTCCGGCTTCCTGATTTCCAGTCAACTTTGATCTTCAAATATTTAAATGCAATGGCAATCGTTGCCTACTGTCTTCCTGATTACTCTTCTATTGTTCTCGTTCAATTTTCGCTTGTGGAACTCTCTTCCGGCTTCTTGCTTTCCAGTCAACTTTGATCTTCCAAAATTTAAATGCAATGCCAATCGTTATCTACTGTCTTCCTGATTACTCTTCTATAGTTCTCGCTCAATTTTCGCTTGTGGAGATCTCTACCGGCTTCTTGCTTTCCAGTCAACTTTGATCTTCAAAAATTTAAATGCAATGGCAATCGTTGCCTACTGTCTTCCTGATTACTCTTCTATTGTTCTCGTTCAATTTTCGCTTGTGGAACTCTCTACCGGCTTCTTGCTTTCCAGTTAACTTTGATCTTCAAAAATTTAAATGCAATGGCAATCGTTGCCTACTGTCTTCCTGATTACACTTCTATAGTTCTCGTTCAATTTTCGCTTGTGGAACTCTCTACCGGCTTCTTGCTTTCCAGTCAACTTTGATCTTCCAAAATTTAAATGCAATGCCAATCGTTATCTACTGTCTTCCTGATTACTCTTCTATAGTTCTCGCTCAATTTTCGCTTGTGGAACTCTCTACAGGCTTCTTGATTTCCAGTCAACTTTGATCTTCAAAAATTTAAATGCAATGGCAATCGTTGCCTACTGTCTTCCTGATTACTCTTCTATTGTTCTCGTTCAATTTTCGCTTGTGAAACTCTCTTCCGGCTTCTTGCTTTCCAGTCAACTTTGATCTTCCAAAATTTAAATGCAATGCCAATCGTTATCTACTGTCTTCCTGATTACTCTTCTATAGTTCTCGCTCAAATTTTCGCTTGTGGAACTCTCTACCGGCTTCTAGCTTTCCAGTCAACTTTGATCTTCAAAAATTTAAATGCAATGGCAATCGTTGCCTACTGTCTTCCTGATTACTCTTCTATTGTTCTCGTTCAATTTTCGCTTGTGGAACTCTCTACCGGCTTCTTGCTTTCCAGTCAACTTTGATCTTCCAAAATTTTAATGCAATGCCAATCGTTATCTACTGTCTTCCTGATTACTCTTCTATAGTTCTCGCTCAATTTTCGCTTGTGGAGATCTCTACCGGCTTCTTGCTTTCCAGTCAACTTTGATCTTCAAAAATTTAAATGCAATGGCAATCGTTGCCTACTGTCTTCCTGATTACTCTTCTATTGTTCTCGTTCAATTTTCGCTTGTGGAACTCTCTACCGGCTTCTTGCTTTCCAGTCAACTTTGATCTTCAAAAATTTAAATGCAATGGCAATCGTTGCCTACTGTCTTCCTGATTACTCTTCTATAGTTCTCGTTCAATTTTCGCTTGTGGAACTCTCTTCCGGCTTCTTGCTTTCCAGTCAACTTTGATCTTCCAAAATTTAAATGCAATGCCAATCGTTATCTACTGTCTTCCTGATTACTCTTCTATAGTTCTCGCTCAATTTTCGCTTGTGGAACTCTCTACCGGCTTCTTGCTTTCCAGTCAACTTTGATCTTCAAAAATTTAAATGCAATGCCAATCGTTATCTACTGTCTTCCTGATTACTCTTCTATAGTTCTCGTTCAATTTTCGCTTGTGGAACTCTCTACCGGCTTCTTGCTTTCAGTCAACTTTGATCTTCCAAAATTTAAATGCAATGCCAATCGTTATCTACTGTCTTCCTGATTACTCTTCTATAGTTCTCGCTCAATTTTCGCTTGTGGAACTCTCTACCGGCTTCTTGCTTTCCAGTCAACTTTGATCTTCCAAAATTTAAATGCAATGCCAATCGTTATCTACTGTCTTCCTGATTACTCTTCTATAGTTCTCGCTCAATTTTCGCTTGTGGAACTCTCTACCGGCTTCTTGCTTTCCAGTCAACTTTGATCTTCAAAAATTTAAATGCAATGGCAATCGTTGCCTACTGTCTTCCTGATTACTCTTCTATTGTTCTCGTTCAATTTTCGCTTGTGAAACTCTCTTCCGGCTTCTTGCTTTCCAGTCAACTTTGATCTTCCAAAATTTAAATGCAATGCCAATCGTTATCTACTGTCTTCCTGATTACTCTTCTATAGTTCTCGCTCAAATTTTCGCTTGTGGAACTCTCTACCGGCTTCTAGCTTTCCAGTCAACTTTGATCTTCAAAAATTTAAATGCAATGGCAATCGTTGCCTACTGTCTTCCTGATTACTCTTCTATTGTTCTCGTTCAATTTTCGCTTGTGGAACTCTCTACCGGCTTCTTGCTTTCCAGTCAACTTTGATCTTCCAAAATTTAAATGCAATGCCAATCGTTATCTACTGTTTTCCTGATTACTCTTCTATTGTTCTCGTTCAATTTTCGCTTGTGGAACTCTCTACCGGCTTCTTGCTTTCCAGTCAACTTTGATCTTCCAAAATTTAAATGCAATGCCAATCGTTATCTACTGTCTTCCTGATTACTCTTCTATAGTTCTCGCTCAATTTTCGCTTGTGGAACTCTCTACCGGCTTCTTGCTTTCCAGTCAACTTTGATCTTCAAAATTTAAATGCAATGGTAATCGTTGCCTACTGTCTTCCTGATTACTCTTCTATTGTTCTCGTTCAATTTTCGCTTGTGAAACTCTCTTCCGGCTTCTTGCTTTCCAGTCAACTTTGATCTTCCAAAATTTAAATGCAATGCCAATCGTTATCTACTGTCTTCCTGATTACTCTTCTATAGTTCTCGCTCAATTTTCGCTTGTGGAACTCTCTACCGGCTTCTAGCTTTCCAGTCAACTTTGATCTTCAAAAATTTAAATGCAATGGCAATCGTTGCCTACTGTCTTCCTGATTACTCTTCTATTGTTCTCGTTCAATTTTCGCTTGTGGAACTCTCTACCGGCTTCTTGCTTTCCAGTCAACTTTGATCTTCCAAAATTTAAATGCAATGCCAATCGTTATCTACTGTCTTCCTGATTACTCTTCTATAGTTCTCGCTCAATTTTCGCTTGTGGAACTCTCTACCGGCTTCTTGCTTTCCAGTCAACTTTGATCTTCAAAAATTTAAATGCAATGGCAATCGTTGCCTACTGTCTTCCTGATTACTCTTCTATTGTTCTCGTTCAATTTTCGCTTGTGGAACTCTCTACCGGCTTCTTGCTTTCCAGTCAACTTTGATCTTCCAAAATTTAAATGCAATGCCAATCGTTATCTACTGTCTTCCTGATTACTCTTCTATAGTTCTCGCTCAATTTTCGCTTGTGGAACTCTCTACCGGCTTCTTGCTTTCCAGTCAACTTTGATCTTCAAAAATTTAAATGCAATGGTAATCGTTGCCTACTGTCTTCCTGATTACTCTTCTATTGTTCTCGTTCAATTTTCACTTGTGAAACTCTCTTCCGGCTTCTTGCTTTCCAGTCAACTTTGATCTTCCAAAATTTAAATGCAATGCCAATCGTTATCTACTGTCTTCCTGATTACTCTTCTATAGTTCTCGTTCAATTTTCGCTTGTGGAACTCTCTACCGGCTTCTAGCTTTCCAGTCAACTTTGATCTTCAAAAATTTAAATGCAATGGCAATCGTTGCCTACTGTCTTCCTGATTACTCTTCTATTGTTCTCGTTCAATTTTCGCTTGTGGAACTCTCTACCGGCTTCTTGCTTTCCAGTCAACTTTGATCTTCCAAAATTTAAATGCAATGCCAATCGTTATCTACTGTCTTCCTGATTACTCTTCTATAGTTCTCGCTCAATTTTCGCTTGTGGAACTCTCTACCGGCTTCTTGCTTTCCAGTCAACTTTGATCTTCAAAATTTAAATGCAATGGCAATCGTTGCCTACTGTCTTCCTGATTACTCTTCTATTGTTCTCGTTCAATTTTCGCTTGTGGAACTCTCTACCGGCTTCTTGCTTTCCAGTCAACTTTGATCTTCCAAAATTTAAATGCAATGCCAATCGTTATCTACTGTCTTCCTGATTACTCTTCTATAGTTCTCGCTCAATTTTCGCTTGTGGAACTCTCTACCGGCTTCTTGCTTTCCAGTCAACTTTGATCTTCAAAAATTTAAATGCAATGGCAATCGTTGCCTACTGTCTTCCTGATTACTCTTCTATTGTTCTCGTTCAATTTTCGCTTGTGGAACTCTCTACCGGCTTCTTGCTTTCCAGTCAACTTTGATCTTCCAAAATTTAAATGCAATGCCAATCGTTATCTACTGTCTTCCTGATTACTCTTCTATAGTTCTCGCTCAATTTTCGCTTGTGGAACTCTCTACCGGCTTCTTGCTTTCCAGTCAACTTTGATCTTCAAAAATTTAAATGCAATGGTAATCGTTGCCTACTGTCTTCCTGATTACTCTTCTATTGTTCTCGTTCAATTTTCGCTTGTGAAACTCTCTTCCGGCTTCTTGCTTTCCAGTCAACTTTGATCTTCCAAAATTTAAATGCAATGCCAATCGTTATCTACTGTCTTCCTGATTACTCTTCTATAGTTCTCGCTCAATTTTCGCTTGTGGAACTCTCTACCGGCTTCTAGCTTTCCAGTCAACTTTGATCTTCAAAATTTAAATGCAATGGCAATCGTTGCCTACTGTCTTCCTGATTACTCTTCTATTGTTCTCGTTCAATTTTCGCTTGTGGAACTCTCTACCGGCTTCTTGCTTTCCAGTCAACTTTGATCTTCCAAAAATTTAAATGCAATGCCAATCGTTATCTACTGTCTTCCTGATTACTCTTCTATAGTTCTCGCTCAATTTTCGCTTGTGGAACTCTCTACCGGCTTCTTGCTTTCCAGTCAACTTTGATCTTCAAAAATTTAAATGCAATGGCAATCGTTGCCTACTGTCTTCCTGATTACTCTTCTATTGTTCTCGTTCAATTTTCGCTTGTGGAACTCTCTACCGGCTTCTTGCTTTCCAGTCAACTTTGATCTTCCAAAATTTAAATGCAATGCCAATCGTTATCTACTGTCTTCCTGATTACTCTTCTATAGTTCTCGCTCAATTTTCGCTTGTGGAACTCTCTACCGGCTTCTTGCTTTCCAGTCAACTTTGATCTTCAAAAATTTAAATGCAATGGTAATCGTTGGCTACTGTCTTCCTGATTACTCTTCTATTGTTCTCGTTCAATTTTCGCTTGTGGAACTCTCTTCCTGCTTCTTGCTTTCCAGTCAACTTTGATCTTCCAAAATTTAAATGCAATGCCAATCGTTATCTACTGTCTTCCTGATTACTCTTCTATAGTTCTCGCTCAATTTTCGCTTGTGGAACTCTCTACCGGCTTCTAGCTTTCCAGTCAACTTTGATCTTCAAAAATTTAAATGCAATGGCAATCGTTGCCTACTGTCTTCCTGATTACTCTTCTATTGTTCTCGTTCAATTTTCGCTTGTGGAACTCTCTACCGGCTTCTTGCTTTCCAGTCAACTTTGATCTTCCAAAATTTAAATGCAATGCCAATCGTTATCTACTGTCTTCCTGATTACTCTTCTATAGTTCTCGCTCAATTTTCGCTTGTGGAACTCTCTACCGGCTTCTTGCTTTCCAGTCAACTTTGATCTTCAAAATTTAAATGCAATGGCAATCGTTGCCTACTGTCTTCCTGATTACTCTTCTATTGTTCTCGTTCAATTTTCGCTTGTGGAACTCTCTACCGGCTTCTTGCTTTCCAGTCAACTTTGATCTTCCAAAATTTAAATGCAATGCCAATCGTTATCTACTGTCTTCCTGATTACTCTTCTATAGTTCTCGCTCAATTTTCGCTTGTGGAACTCTCTACCGGCTTCTTGCTTTCCAGTCAACTTTGATCTTCAAAAATTTAAATGCAATGGTAATCGTTGCCTACTGTCTTCCTGATTACTCTTCTATTGTTCTCGTTCAATTTTCGCTTGTGGAACTCTCTTCCTGCTTCTTGCTTTCCAGTCAACTTTGATCTTCAAAAATTTAAATTCAATGGCAATCGTTTCCCACTGTCTTCCTGATTACTCTTCTATTGTTCTCGCTCTTTCATGATGTTTTCTGTTTTCTAATTCTTTCACACCCAGTAACCCCATGTGTCTTCGTGGCTTTAAGGATTTACTTGGTGTAAATTCGATTTAAAAAGAAATTTAAAGCCGAAGCACATTTTTGAATTGTAAAAAATGGGGTGGGTGTGATAAAATACTTTTTTGATCTTTTTCTTCTTTATGTGCCGTGTCCCCCCGGGAGTTAGGCGATTATGGCTCTCCACAATTTCCTCTTACTCAAATTTTCTCTTTTTCTTATTTCTCCTAAACCTTATTCCACAATCTATTTACTTAGGCTCATTAAGTATGTTGTGCGTTGTTTTCGTCTGTCCAAGAGTGTCTTCACTCTGTCCTGTGAGTATCAGATTTTACCAGCCCTCTTTCCTCATTCTGTGCCCTAAATATATCAACTGTCTCTTCCAGATGTTAATTAAATAGTATTAACTCATAACCGAGAGAAGAGGTTGATTCATGCTAAAGGTATTTGTACGTAAGAACCAGATTGGAATTTCGTTATCTATTACACCACATGCACATCCAAGCGTTGAGCACCTGGTATTCCCAAGCGGTTACCCATCTAGGTACTAATCAGGTTCGACGTTGCTTAACTTCGGTGATCGTACAGGAACCGGCGTTCCAACGTGATATGACAGTAAGCCCAATTACTTCAGATGATGTTTTTTTTTTACATTATTCGGACTATTGAAAGATAGTAAATGGTTGGAATGTCAAACTGAACAGTTGTTCCGTTCGACATTCCAACCGCCTGAAGAAGGCCGGAGAGTACAACGGCTGAAACGTTGTGATAAATATGGCAACAAAGATGAGGACAATAATCCGAATAATGTAAATAGTGTACAAAATAGCTAATTACAGAAATATAGACGAACACTGATGGTTTTTTTTTTTTATCTCGAGGTAATAAAAATGACAATCACTTAATCATTAAAACCTAACTGATTACTTTTTTTAATTTTATTCTATTGCATATTTTCTAACGAGAAATTCTTCAGCCTTCTTCAGATTTATGACAAAACAGATCGACTAAATTGTTATGGCAAAATTAGAAGGAAGACAAAGGATTTTTGGAATGCCACTATCTCTTTTTAAAATTATAACAGATATTAAAACACTTCTGTTTGATTTTTCTTAGATCAAGTATTATTATTTTTTTTACACTATTCACATGCAGACTATAATCTTCATCTTTGTTATTGCTATCAAAAGAAGTTCGGTGGTGTGTTTTCCAGCCGTGTTATAATGACGGATCGCGGGCCGGACGAAGGCCATTAATGAAAAATTAAGGAAAATTACATATGCAGACGCCCCTGTCAACCTAAATCTTTAAAACCATAATGAAAATAAACATTGAAAAATCAGAAAAAAAACTAAAGAAAATCTAAAATTAAAAAAGCACCTAACAAAAATTACTTTTCCTCAAGGAACGTCAAAATACCTCAAAGTGAAAAAAAAAAAAATCAAGCGAAGTGAAATGGATGAAATTATGACGTGTAGGTTTGAAACTGTTATCGAAAATTGTTCCACAAACGAACCACACACACACACATCAAACAAAAACGAAGCACATATACCCATACATACGAGTACAAATAGTTGCAAACATATACACTTATGTACGTACACATGCGGTATCATCCACACATTCATGAGTCATGTATGTATAATGCGCGTATGTTTAACTGTCTTTAGATTTCTGCTACCTCGCATGTCAGTCCTTCCCTGGCCTCTTTCACTCTATCGTTCCTTTCGCTTCTTTTAATGTAGCCAAGGGTCATAAGAAATATGTATCCATTATTTGACATTAAACATAGGCAACGCAACTTGGGAAAATAAGTCTCATGAAAGATAACTGGCAGATAGTCTAATTCGAAAGCCTCGTCTCTCATGTTAAAAATAGAGTTATTGGTAATCAGGCTCGCGGGCCGGTCAAATGCCTTCGCGGGCCGGATTCGGCCAGCGGGCTGTAGGTTGCCGAACCTTGGCCTAGTGGATTAAAGCATTTGCCCCTGAATTTGGTGAACTCGGAAGAAATTGTCTGAGCAATAACTGAGCAATACCAAAATAAGGGTAAGATGATATATCCGTAGACATTCGCGTTTCCCCTAGAAACATCCAATAAAAGACCCAAGAGCCACTCAAGGTAGAGGTTTGCTGTATTTATGTTTGTATAAGCGTAAGTGAAAGTAAGTAGTGCAGTTTATGATGTCATATATCGAATATATTTCATTTCTTCGTCCTTTTGCATACAAATTGATTCTTTTTCTAAATGTGCTATACAGCGAAACATCGTCTATTCGCGATTCAGCAATCGCAGCTTCACGCATACGCGGATTTCTCTTTAGAACATATGTACTTTTTATTCGCGGAAACCCTGAATATTCACGTGTTTTTTCTGAAGACCATATGTACAAATTATTCGCTAGGAACTCCTGCGATTCGCGTATTTTTTTTCGAGAGACCATATTTAAAATATTCTTGTATTATTTTCTTGTTATTTAAATGACATATAACAGTCCATTTTTATGGTAAAAATTGTCAGAATTTTACATCAAAATTGTATAAAAATCAAACGTAAAAACATGAGTAGTGCTCGGACTTTATTTTTTGCTAGGGGCTGTAACTGGAGTCAGAAAAGGAGCTTATACTAAGTCTGGGTTCATCATCACAGTTCTGTTTTTAGAAAAAAATGTTAAACTTTATCTTTTATGTCTAGTTACACATATTTTATACAGTATTTTCATTGGTCTTATCGATCTATGCGTAATTAAAAACAGTTATTGTACGTATGAAAGAAAATTTACGCTAAGTGTATGGCTGTTGTATGGCGTACGAAAGTTTTTCTTCCTCCGTATGAGTATCTCATCCTCGTTGCCAAGTGTTGTAGAGTGAACGAAAAGTTTTTCTTCCTCCGTATGAGTTCGAAACCTCGTCGTCAAGTGTTGTAGAGTGGTTTCACAGTGGAGGCTTGTATTTGTACTAAGTCGGTCCTAAAATAGGTTCGACGTACAAAACGTTAGGAACTTGATATAATAGGTAATGACGCAGTAATCTAGTTGTGGTGGCTGATACTTTTAGTATCCGACTAACAGTCGTCCGGCATCGACTGACTTACTGACGATATTCAGTCACCACGAGGGCGTCATGTGGCACAAGGCCGGTTTAACGTGTGATCTCTGAGCCCGTGGGCTCGGCCAAAAATATGCCCATTGAACCCGTATAAACGGGTTCAGGGTCGATTTACGAAAGAGAATCCGCCCTTCGGCGTAGCCTCGTTCGGGTTCCTCCCCGCCCAAAGGCAGAGAGTTCCACCGATCAGCCAATCGACTCACTGACCAACTCACTGAGCGACTCCTACTCCTCCTACTTATTATAGGTGGGAGAGTCTATTAACAATAGAATAGGTGCGTCCACTATAACAATGGCCACTAATACTATTTTTTATAAATGTTTTTAAAAGGGTCTGAAATGTTTCTAAAGTGTTTAGGATGAAAGTTAAAGGCATATGGGGTTTTAACAATCAAAATAGCTGCTTATAAGCACTTTTAGGTGAGGGGGGTGCAATTATTCTAAGATTCTAACTATTACCGACCGGTTCTGGTCCCTAACCCCCTGCAAATACGGTGAACTCACTGAATAGGCAAATTGTGATGTATGTAAATATATTTCATGACATAATTGTATATTTTAGCGCTCTATATAAAATATTTCCAGATGCAATTCATTTATTTCGGTTATTCTAGTTACCCCTTCCGTTTTTCCCCTTATAACAATAATGTACATATATTAATACATAATATAAATATTAAATGGTACAAAATTAATTTCTCGAATTTAATAAAATAAGTGTGGGGAACAGATGAAAAAGCAAAAGATATAGGTATATGTTTTTTACCATCATTTTCTAAAAAAGAAACATTTCTAAAATAACTGAATTCATTTCTGAATAATCCCTGAATGTTTCATTAAAATCCGAAAATTATTTCGTTTTTATAAGAATTTCCAAATCACTGCAAATATACTTTAAAATTTCCTATACTAATCTTTCGTCCACACTACTGTCCAAGATTTTTAACCAAAATTTCGAACCTTGCTTTAAGTTCTTTGGTATATAAAGGATATACTAATGCCTAATGTGGGCATTGGAGAGTGGAGAATACAAATATTTTTATTCTCTCTTTTCAAGCAGAACATTTCTCCCTTATGTTTTAGTGCTTCCAAATAATATACAGTCTAGAGAACAGAGTAAATTGTTACTTTTCAGTATACAGTTTTTAATCAACTCATAGAAAAAGGAAAGAAACTCGACGAACTGAGTTCGAATTAAAATCAAGTTCTTATTATATTCACATTCGCTCAATATACCCTTGGCTAAAGTATAAATCCACCTTTTCTCCCGTTGTCTAGCGATCCATTAAATAACATGGTTTTGGGGGTTCTTTAGCTAGGTTTGGTAATTAATCTAAGTAAAGAGCCACTCTCAATACAAACTTAGTCAAATCTTTCTAAAAAAAACAGGTAGGTTTTTGAGAATAAATATATAGCTTTATGAAATGTTATATTGAAAAAAAATGGCACACCTGCGTGAATGCTTTCCCGAAGATTATAATTTTAACCTCCAAGTCTACAATCAATCGTTATCTATCCTACATTTGCTCATAATCTTTATATCATACTCTCTTTTCTTACGTCCATACCAATCACTTCATGCAGGAAGTCTCTATTATGTAAAGAACTTAATTATTGTATCGTATGAAGATTGAAAAATAAACAGAACTCGACTGGAATTCGAACTCAGATATTTATAATTCTCACCGGGAAATAAAATGACGGTAGTGAGTCCTAATTCTTTTTCTGACTATGACTTGGAAGATGACTACCAATCCGAAGTTCATCATATGGCTGATGCCGTAGGCTAATCGAAGGGTTGACATTAAGATGACTAAAGTGATGCGTCTATGCTTCTTTTGAAACCAGTCATCCTTCTCCTTGACAGAGTGACAACCAAGACTAGCAAACTCTGACAAATCGTATTATGTTTGATACCCATTAAATTTAAAATAACTTTTGAAAACAGTCGATGGGCTGTAACTAATGTTCGGGAGAAATAAGTTTTTTAAGAAACAAAAAGCATTTTAATATTGCTAAGATATGGAAAATATTTGCAGAATAATATATTTTCTTCTAAGCAACACGACTTATTTGACGCTGTGAAACTATCTTCGCCCATGTTAATGTAAACCTAGTTCATTGAAATAAACATCATGAAAAAAGTTGGTGAAAGCTGCCCATATAGAAATAGAAGAGAAAGCTCTTTTATTTTCTAGTGATATTATCCAAGAGGTTGTGATTTTAAAGATAAAACCAAGGAAAGCGGGAACACAAGCGAGAAATGATAAAAAGCAGACGAACTGGCAGCCATATTGACTTTCCTGGCGTCTACTCATTTATACTGCTTTGAATGCACAAACATTTGAAACACACACTTAGGTAAAATTACATACTGTTATGGTCTGGTTCCTTGTACTACGGTGATAGTCCAAAGCAGAACCAATAAAGTAGAACTCGAACCCAGGTATGGAATAACACAGATATATTACAAACAGGAATATATACAGAGAAGTAGAAGTGTTAGTATGAACAATCAGGTTTAGTAGAGAGAACAATGTACTCTCGACCAATATCACTATTCCAATGTCTTGCAGTAATTGTCTGAACGCGACTCTGTTTCGGACTGCCTCTGACTCGACTCTTGACTCGACTTGAACTACTGACTCCTTGCCTACTCCTGAGGCGCAGTATTTATTAAGTATGGAATTATTATTATGGATAAGATCCCATAACACATACGATGATAAGTCAAAAATTATCTGCACTTTCTCCATAACATATGTTGAGGTTTGTCATACTGCCTTCTGCTCATTCGTGCTTATATTTGGTACTGTTGTGGCCACCTGATCTAAGTCTGAGAGCATGAGCGCGCCAATTTTCTTGCTGCTATTACAGTGTAAACATGGACGCTACGCTAGCAGTGTGCACCAATTTAACCATCTGTCAGCACAATGTAATTCTCTTTATTTAAAATTCTTTCAAAAATAAAATATATTTTTTTGAAACTTTATTTGAAGAATATTATCTGATTTAAATTTTAAATAATCTGATTTAGAATAAATATTAGTTTCAGTTTAAAATATCACAGAAACGAGTTTATTTAACTCGGAGACAGGTGTTTATTTAAGGTGTTGACAAGTTCACAGATTGACTGACAGCCTGTAGTCATTCTAATTTTTATGCTGTGGACATATTTTTAAAAATTGCTTGAGGAATATAACGTAAGCGCCTTTTTATATAATTTTTACAACACAATAATCTGTAAAATTTATGAAAACATTTTCCGTATTATAATCGTAGTTTTTTTTTATAATGTCGTTTATGGACATCCGTATTTACAAAAAATCGGCACGTTTATATATATATATATAAAATTCAAAATACTTTTTAAAATATTGGGGGTCGCTGAATTGTAGTAAGTTTTTCCATTTATGATTAGTAAATATAGAATTTACTTAATAACAATATCACCTAAACGGTACAAGTTAATACAAGTTAAAACTTTATAAATTATTTTAATTAAAATTTTAAAAAAAATTCTTTTGAAAATTAATTACTCATCGAAAAAAAAAATTCTGATGACATTACTGTCCATAATGTACAGGGTGATCGTTGTTTGTTTTTGTTTTTGACAGCACAGTATTGTAGGGTCTGTTGGGCACCGTCTGTGATAAAAAGAGTACTATGACACAATTCACTCCGCCAGAAATTTTGAAACGGTATGTTGCAAGCTCCAATATTAACATTTCAGAACGTTTGGGTGTAAATCCTAAGACAATGGAGAGGATTCTGAAAGAGTTGGATGAGTCTAATGGTGATTATGAAGGTGTTTGGAGTGGTGACAACGTTATGACTTCATTCATATTCCGACAGGGCATCAGACTCAACGCCGAGGCCTACATCAAGTGTCTCAAGGAGGTAGTGCTGCCCTGGATCAAGAGGGTGCCTGCTGGAAGACCCTATGTCTGGCAACAGGACTCTGCATCATGCCACACAAGCAGGAAGACCCAGTCATGGCTGTTAAATAATTTCTCCGACCACATCACTTCTAGATCTGTTCATCTAACTCCCCAAACTGCAACCCTCCCCTGATTATGTGTGGGGCACAGTTGAGCGAGAGACCAAGAAAGCTCCTTATAACCCCAAAGATGAACTGAAAGCAAGGTTTATGGCAACATTCACCAAATTAAACAAGGAGACCGTCCAGAAGAGTTACAGGAGATTCTGGTCGTCTGGAGGCCATAGTTGAAGCCAATGGAGATTTTATTGAATAAATTTACTCTTTAGTATTTCAAGCTATTTTTGTGTCATTTTTGTAAATATATCTGTTAAAATGAGATGTCAGTTTTATTTTCATTTTTGCATAATTTAGACGACAATTTATTCATCGCACGCTCTATCTTATACATAAAAGCAATTAAAAACTTTTCTAATTAAATAATATCTTAGTTATATTGCATTTTTTTTATTTTACGATTTAGAGCAGATTTTCAGTAACTAAGTTTACAAAAAAAATGATGATTTAAATTCTCCCACGATTTCTGCGAATATCTTATATAAACTTTAAGTGGTATAAAATTAATTTCTCGAAATTTCATAGAATTAAATAAGTTGTGATCGAGACAGAAGTAAAAAACAATATATATATATTTTCCAAGATTTTCTGAAAAATGGAAACATTTCCAAAATAATGTAATTATTTTCTGAATAAGTCCTGAAAATTTCATTAGAATTCGACAATTTTTTTTTTATTTTTGTAAGAATTTCCAAATCAACGTGTTTTATAAAGGAAAAAAAGACGCTAAAATTTCCCATACTAATCTCTGGTCCTCCGTTTACATAAGAAAAACAAAATTTTTATCTAAAATTTAGAAAAAGGATCAAAAATATAATTTAATAATCAAAAAATTCTTTGGTCTTTTCTCTTAATAAATAACATAAAGATTCTGACGATAAAACTTATATAAGGTACATATTTTTATTACGATATTTGTATATAAAAGAATATGGAACACTATTTAGGAAACAACGACAAACTGAATTTAATTGAGATTACATTACAATCAAGTATTTAATTACTTAATTATATCAATTACACATATATAATGACCGTGTGTAACAGCAAAATTGTCCCAATTCTGTGGATGCAAATCTTGCCCAGTTGTTAATGTTGTAACTTAGGGAAGGTTACTGACTAGAATAATCACATGACCATTGGTAATGAACGATAATAATTAGGACTAGAACAACAACTATAATATTCGCCAGCAACGCATAGAAAAAGTAGTCAAATGCCTCAAGTGAGTCAAGTGAATTCCATTATCAATCTCCAACTGCAGACCAACATACAGTATTTACTACTGTATTTATGTGAATGAGGACATACCCATTATCGTCTGATGTTGTGCTACAACAGTTAAACTCAAGATTTGAACCGTTGTATCTTAGAAATGATTAAAGATATCTTACTGGAATTCTCCGAAGTGTTTATAATGCTATTGGGCTCTACTTTGAACAATATGAAAGTATTTATCTCTAAATGATGATCCCTCTTTCCGTTGTGACCTACTCATGCATTTTCCCTCTCTACCTTTTCCTCTTATTAAAACTTATTCAGTGTTCTCTTGAAAAGAACTTTGAAGATGGAAGCCAGTGTATGAATGTCCGTACCATTTCTTTCCGCCTGAATGATCTTTTTCCTCGCAACATTGCTCAGATGGAAAGGTATGGTGTGACTGACACAAAACGATATTAACCTGTTCTCTCTCTAGCTGAATAAACCAAAGGGTTTTTACAGTGATTCTTATGAATAATGGTGTCAAAATAGATAAACGTCATATTGGAAAACCTGGAATAAAGCAACTTGGTTTAGAGAGTTTTTTTTTTTTTAGGTATTAAACATTTTGTGGGATGGACAATTATCACATGTTGTTGCATGATTTGGACAATTTTGCTGTTACACTCGTTATATAATTACTTACATCTTTCCATCTGAGCAATGGTGCGAGGAAAAAGATCATTCAGGCGTAAAGTAATGGTACAAACATTCATACTCTGGTTTCCTTCTTCAAATTTTTTTTTTTTTAAGAACCATCAAGTTAAATAAGTTTTAAAAAGACGAATGGATCAGGAGGTCATAATGTTTGAGGACATTTTGCGCCAGTGTATACTTATTTTCAGAGAATCTGTGGCGGTATCTACATGTAAAAACAATAATATACATACAGTAATGCGTAATATATTTACCTATCTAACATTATAGTCAAATACTAAATCGTATCCGTTTTCTGAACACATGCTTTCACATATATAGGTATATATGGATAGATAAATACATAGATGAAGATTAGAGAATTGCTAAGATGTTTTTTTTTGTGCCTGTAAAGATGTGCGTATATTGATGAAACAGAAGAACTATACCACGTGTGCGTAAAATGAATTGAGGCGCCAGAAGGCGTTTGTTTACCTTGAAAATAATCAAATGCAGGCATGGTGCCAACTCACTTACTAAAACTGTTTGTCATTTAATAAGATATTTAAAATATAAACAATTATAAAAATATTTCTCCTATTTTCTTATGATGTATATTTTTTCATTTTTTTTAGTCTTTCATTTTACATCCTTAATTACGTACGTCGTAAACTTATTTTCTGACCTACACTAGATTTCAAAAGTGTGAGTAAACCGAGGCAAGAAAATGAGGGAGGCAAGGTGGAGTAATGGATAACGGCTTGGCGTGAGACTCCTGATCCAGTTTTCCTCTCTACTGCTCTGTCTTTTTAAAACTTATACAATTTGATGGTTCTTAAAAAAAAAAAACTTTGATGAAGGAAACGTTTTATCTGAAACCTGGAAACTCAATTAATTTCGTGTTCTTTTAGATATTAAACATTTTGTGGGATGGACAATTATCCCATGCTGTTATACGATTTGGACAAATTTGCTGTTACACTCAGTTAATCAAATTGTAATAAATTAAATTTAATTATAATATAATTTCAATTAAATAAAGACACTAAGATTTACTGAATGTTCGAGAAGATGAGGAAAAAACACTTTTAAGGAGAGAGAATATTAAACGACAAAATATAACGATTTATACAGCACATAAATCTTTGACCATCAAAGTTGATAGGGACGCAAGGAGCCAGAAGAGAGTTCCACAATCGAGAAGTGCGAGAGAAGAAACTGTTAGCATAGAACTCACGGTTACATCTAGCCATTTCAGTTGTAAAATGATGAGACCTTACCTCCGATCTACGCTTAAATTCATAGTTTAGGTACAACAGATGAAAGTTATATTTATCCTTGGAAAATTACAGGAAATGTGGCACAAGGCCGTAAGGAGTCATGAAGAAGCCTGTTCATCAGTTTGTCTTCCCTTAAACACAGCTAGCGACAATCACTGACCGAAAT
>CAHIKZ030004198.1:1030000-1052500 GCA_903632075.3 Acanthosepion pharaonis
AAAGTAATTAATTGTTTAAAGTGCAAACGAACTTTATGGACACCCCGTATTCATGTATATCCACACATCCAAATATCACCTATATAAACGCCTGCATACACATACACCCACATATGTGTATACTTATAAATACCATATCGTCACCTAAAAATATCAACACAATTATAAGGATACATATCAACACATATATGCCCATATACAAATATCTGTACGTATATATAGTATAAGATAAGCAATTAAACCTATATATAGAGAGACACCAGGTGTTATTTCAAGTATAGATAATTTAAACTTCCATGGGCAGGTCATCCAAATATTAGATGTAATTTGTTATTTTGGGACGATGTCTGTGTCTGCATTTAAAGATAATCTGGTTGCGGTGATTAAGTAATTCCTCAGGAATGTTTGATCATTAAGATTTTCTCCTTAATACAGAGGTAACATATCTCTTAAGTGTCTAGGAGTTCGAGCCATAGAGATAATTCTCCATTTCACTTGTGGGGTGATTCCGTTTTCCACCAGATCCCAATAGTATTTCGAAAGCGTTGTTTGGTGTTTAAGCGGTTCATTAGTGAAGGAATGACGGTGGTTATATATATATATATATATATATATATATATATATATATATATATATAATGTTGTAGCATACCTACGGGCGGTAATGTGCATTCCATGTTGGTCTGGGCATCTCGAGGCGGTGTAATGGTTAACAAGCTTGTCTTGCAAGAACAAAATGAGTAGTGAGTTGGGTCCTCACTGGGTGCCCCATTCTTTCGGCCTTGTGCCACATCTAAGCTACGCTAGGAAAATCTCTAGTGTGTAAATTACTGTTTTGAGTAGTTTATCATCTCTTAGTTGCGTCTCTGTATTTGAGTGCACTCAGGGGCGACACCGTCAAAGGACAGAGTCGCAACTGAGGAAAATTATACTGAGAGGTGCCCAGCACGGGGCAACAGCTGCCCGGAGCCACACCCTCTCATTGAGGGATCGGTGCTCGCACTGAGGCCAGCAGAACCGACGTTTGCGGCGGTGGGGGGTGTAAGGTAATTTTTGTGCCCAGCCCGGGTGTACGTGCTCGGGACCCCACCTTAAAAAAGACCTTGTGCCACAACTCGTCTTAGTGGGGAGACAGAGTAAATACTTACTGTATGTTAGTCTGCAGTTGGATATTCGTTTCCAGCTGTGCTGGTCAAACTCTCTGCCTCCGGGTAGGTAAAGAGGATCCACAGACTAAGCTATGTCGAAGGGCAGAGTCTCGTCTCGGGAAACAGCTACGGAGTCTACGGGGAATTTTTGGCCGAGCTCGGATACTTCCCATTAAATCCAGCTCTGTGGCACATCTGACCGCGTGGTAGATATCCTGCCGTTGGAGATTCATTGTGGAATTCACTTGATTCATTTCTAGCAGTTGACTACTTCTTTTACGCGCCGCTGGCGAATCTTATATGTGTTGTTCTTGTCGTAAGTATTATCGTTCATTTCCAACCTTCTTGTGATTATTCTATTCAGTAATCTTCCCTAGATTACAACAATATATATATATCCAATGAAAGAAAGAACAAATGGAGTAAAAATCCACTGCCAGTAGCATTTACTTTTTAAAAAGTGCTCAATACAAAGTAGAGCAATATATTATTATTATATTTTTATTATAAGAGATTATAATAAAATCGGGTTGATAATCGTTACACAAAATCTTTCATGTTTCAATACTTTGATTGTACTTCTTCAGGCGATGGTAACTAACTAGTGATAAAAATTATTTTTAAGGAAATTTAAAAACAAAGTGTTGAAAAAGACTGACAAAATTGTGGTGGTTGAGTTTTTTTATATAATTTCTCATGTGTTCGGATCTGCATGTTTTCCTTTCCTATATAAGAATTGTCCATATGATTTGCAATCGCTTTCGGCTATAATTTTAGCCTTTGGCAAGGATTAAGTTTATTTTACTTTAACTGAACCTATGCTTTGTTTTATGTATGCATATAGAGTTATAGGAATGTTTTATTTTCCAAACACGGTCAGCACATTTTGGCCGTGCTCATAGTTGATATTATTGAGTGTTGGCTTTATTCTGTTTTATTAACAATGCTTCCATTAATTTTAGGCTTTTGTACATGTGGATGATGCTATTATATTTGTATTATCAACGAGTATGTTACGGAGAGAGTTTGGTAGGTCACCATGTGTTTTTAAATGAGACCTAATTGAGCTATAGTCAGATAGATATAACGTGAGTCTTCTTGTTATGCACGTTGTGGTATATCCAATATAATTATTTATTAATTTGGATTGGTCAGAAACACAGCTCATTAAGAGATATGTAAGTTCGTAAATAATATTAGTTCTATGTAATGTAGATCTTGCAGGTGAATTATTATATTTTATGATGAGGTTAACGATTTTAAATTTTTTGGAATAAATAATTAAATTTTCTTCTTTTTGTCGACTGGAATTGTATATTTCGTTATGATGTTTCTAAGTGAAGATTCGTCTTGCTTATAGTTACTATGCATTTGATTTTTGTAGAAAATGTTATTGAATTTTTGTGTATTTTGTGTTGTTATTTGGTTACCTTGAAAAAACGCCTAATAAGGTAATCAATAAGATGATTAGGACAGCCGTTATTAACAGATGTTTGTATCACGTTATTAAGTTCTTTATAGAAAATCGGACGAGAGGGTGAATTCTCGTGCGGCTCTCTCGCATAAAAATAACACCTACTTTATATCGGAGAGAACATTAGCTAGTAAAATTAAGATAGCAAGCGTTTTTAGCGTGTTCTTTATATAACGAAGTAGTGAATGTACATTATAAATATTTAATGATGAGGTTAGCGATTTTAAATTCTTGTAATAAATAATTAATCTAATTTTCTTTCTTTTTTTATCCACTGGAGTTGTGTATTTCTTTATGATGTTTTTTAAGTGAAGATTCGTCTTGCTTATAGATACTATGCATTTGATTTTTGAAGAAAATGTTTTTATTTTATTTTTTTTTTGTGTGTGTGTGTTTTGTGTTGCTATTGGTTACCTTAGAAAGAAAAACTCTAATATGGTAATCTAATTCAAAAACCATCTTATAGATTACCATAGACTATTTTTTCTTTCTAAGGTAAACAACAGCAACACAAAACAAAGAAATTTTCCGACGTCCCTCTTTATAGGAGAAACCATCTTTTGATCCTATGGGATTCAGATAATCGTTTGGAATGAGAAATCAGAGAGTCGAGTTCGAATCCCAGTCGGGTTCGTTATATTCATTTACGTGCAAATAGCTTTGGGAAAGGCATGAATCCAACTCTTCCCTTCTTTTATAAGGTATATTTAGACATTAAGTATTAATCCAAAGTTTGAATAAAAAAATAACCGTCAAAATCTGTCTTTTTTTATATTTTATTACATTTTTTTCAACCTTCGAATAAGTTATTTAGTATTGTGCTCGAAGTTGTGGATAACCTGTTCGAAGTTCCTATTTTGATATTTTTATTCAAGTACTTTCGACTTTCGCTGTCATTATCATAGACTACACAGACACCACCATCGGTTCTTGATAAATACTACAGAATTATTAATTTTATATGGCGCGCGCCGTCAAGATGCAGCCATGATTTTCACCGCCTGAGAAGCTAATGGTTCCGCCAGAAATGTAAGACGAACATATACGCGGCCGCCCAGCAATTTCAATTACATTTGCATCTTCAAACTGTTCACAGCGACAAAAAAAAGAATCCACAGACATTAGATTACATCTATACGTCAGCCTATGAAATCTATCGTCGCGTCACAATTTGAACGATTTATACGTAAGTATTTGCAATCTGCCGTCTTGATAAACTCATTTTTACCGATCCATTCACACTCTCGAATGCATTCATCTTCACAGACACAATTGTATATTGAAACACTTTCATCGGAAGATTAATAAATTTTTGATATTATGCAAATATATAAACATTCATCATATTTTCTAATAGTTTGAGGTTTAACGTAAATCTGAAAGCATCGTTAGATACGGGTACATCACTCCTCATATATGATTAGGTACGTTCAAAGATTCACTAAAAAATGGGCATATTAATAAAAAGAAAGCCTTATTGTCAAAACATTTCTGTTATTATTAAGAAGAAAGTACAAACGATTTTATTTATTATTAAATTATATTTTTGAATTTTTTTTTAGAATTTTCATTGAGCTCAACACAGAGAGGAGACAGTCTGCTTCAGCACTTCGGTGAGGATATTAACATAAGTGATTGTAAATATTATCTCACTCTCTCTCTTTCTATGTGAACCTATTCACATCTATCTATCTATCTATCTATCTATCTATCTATCTATCTATCTATCTATCAGAACCTATTTATATCTATCTGAAACTATTCATATCTATCTATCGTAACCTATTCATAGCTATCTGAATTTATTCATATCTATCTATCTATCTATCTATCTATCTATCTATCTATCAGAATCTATTTATATCTATCTGAAACTATTCATATTTATCTATCGTAACCTAAACAGATCTATCTGAACTATTCTATCTATCTATCTATCTATCTATCTATCTATCAGAACCTATTTATATCTATCTATTGAATCAATCATAATCTATTCAGATCTAATCTATTTATGTATCTGAACTTAAACAGATCTATCTATCTATCTATCTATCTATCTATCTATCTATCTATCTATCGTAACCTATTCAGAATCTATTTATATCTAACTGAAACAATCTATATCTATCTATCTATCTATTCATATCTATCTGAACTTATTCATATCTATCTATCTATCATATCTATCTATCTATCTATCTATTCTATCTATCTGAACCTATTCATATCTATCTATTTATCTATCGTAACCCAAATCAGATCTATCTATCTATCTATCTATCTATCTATCTATCTATCTATTTATATCTATTCAAATCTATCATATTTATCTATCGTAACCTATTCAGATCTATCTGAACTTATCATATATCTATCTATCTATCTATCTATCTATCTATCTATCTATCGTAACCTATTCAGATCTATCTATTTATGTATCGTAACCTAAACAGATCTATCTATCTATCTATCTATCTATCTATCTATCTATTAGAACCTATTTATATCTATCTGAAACTATTCATATCTATCTATCGTAACCTATTCATATCTATCTGAACTTACATATTATCTATCTATCTATCTATCTATCTATCTATCTATCTATCTATCTATCTATCTATCTATCGTAACCTATTCAGATCTATCTATTTTGTATCGTAACCCAAACAGATCTATCTATCTATCTATCTATCTATCTATCTATCTATCTATCTATCTATCTATCAGAACCTATTTATATCTATCTGAAACTATACATATCTATCTATCGTAACCTATTCATATCTATCTGAACTTATTCATATCTATCTATCTATCTATCTATCTATCTATCTATCTATCTATCTATCTATCTATCGTAACCTATTCAGATCTATCTATTTATGTATCGTAACCTAAACAGATCTATCTATCTATCTATCGATCTATCTATCTATCTATCTATCTATCTATCTATCTATCAGAACCTATTTATATCTATCTGAAACTATTCATATCTATCTATCGTAACCTATTCATATCTATCTGAACTTATTCATATCTATCTATCTATCTATCTATCTATCTATCTATCTATCTATCTATCGTAACCTATTCAGATCTATCTATTTATGTATCGTAACCTAAACAGATCTATCTATCTATCTATCTATCTATCTATCTATCTATCTATCTATCTATCTATTAGAACCTATTTATATCTATCTGAAACTATTCATATCTATCTATCGTAACCTATTCATATCTATCGTAACTTATTCATATCTATCTATCTATCTATCTATCTATCTATCTATCTATCTATCTATCTGAACCTATTCATATCTATCTAAACCTATTCATATCTCTGTCTATCTATCGTTACCTATTTATATCTATTTATTCATCTCTATCTATCTATCTATCGGAATTTATTCATATCTATCTATCTATTTGCCTAAACCTATTCATATCTATGCATCTTCAGGTAATGTTTGTTGTCTATTTATATAGGCAGTTCAATAAAGCCTTATGGGTAGCAAGATAATGTACCTATAATCAGTATAAATAGTCGAGCCTACGCACACAATTCATTCACACTCTCGTATGTACCCAGATTCACAGACACAAACCTTGCAAACTGAACGATCCTTTGTGGCCGAGCGGTCAAGGCACGTCAGCGTAAATGACTGTTCCGTATAGGATGCAGGTTCAAATCCTGTCAAAGTACGAATATTTTCTATGAAAATTTCTCGGACATTCAGGCTGGTAAATGTTAATTAGTACTGTTTATTATAAACAGAGCATTTACTTAAATACTTGTATCTATAAAAAGAACGTTAAACATAAAAAAAAATGTCTTTAATATATATGTATATTTGTGTTTGCGTATATATTCTAGACAATTTTGTTTTTATTATCCTAGTTATTAAATATCCAACATTGTGATAACAGAAAATCTACCCAGGTAGGTGAAATATTGTAAATGCCTGAACGCAAATTTACTGTGGATGTTCTAGCGATTAAAGCACATTCTATATACTTTCATCTTAGTAAATTTGTTCCCCTTTTAACTAAAATAGCATTTTTTTAAATCAAAATTATGGTCACACTCATTACGGTGACCAACTAATGCGATGAGTGTGTTGTTTTCTAAACAATCCATTTTGTGTTCATATAATATTATTTAAATTCATTTAAATTAAATTTATTTAATTTTAAACAAATACCTGAAAACTAAGGAGGCACGGTGGAGTAATGGATGGGGGAATCGGAGAGCCGAGTTCGAATTCCAGTCGAATCTATTAAATTCACTTACGTGCTAATACCCTTGGGAGAGGTGTGAATCCTCTTCTTCTCCCTCCAGCTTTGGGCAAATAGCAGGATAAACTGGGTTTTATAGCCTTGGATGGCAACTGGTCTAGCAGAAGGACATTCAAACCCGGAGTGGAGCCCCTGAGGCGGATGGACGGTACTTTGTACTAACTTCCGGCAACACCTTGGTTTATCCTCTCCTTTGGATTCTGCTAGTGTTATGTAGTGGTTTCACCGTGGAGGCTTGTATTTTGTACTAAGTCGGTCCTAAAATAGGTTCGACGTACAAAACGTTAGGAACTTGATATAATAGGTAATGACGCAGTAATCTAGTTGTGGTGGCTGATACTTTAATATCCGACTAACGGTCGTCCGACATCGACTGACTGACCAACTCTCTGAGCCACTCGCTGAGCGACTGCTACTACTACTTATTATAGGTGGGAGAGTCTATTAACTATAGAATAGGTGTGTTCCATTATAACAGCTAACAAGGCCGAGAGAGGGAACTAGAAGTCTAGTTCTCCATATATCCCGTGCTACTCCATCGTCTCTCGACGACGATCTGAAACTATATATTTAAAAAAATTGGATAGCTACCTTGTCAAGAAGTGACCTTGAAACAACAATCTACCGGGTATAGGAGCTAAATTGTTCAAATCATGTAACAGTATGTGATAATTGTTCACCCCACAAAATGTTTGATATCTAAAAAAACACTAAACTAATTGAGTTACTTTATTTCCGGTTTTCCGATAAGACGCTGAGCCATCTTGATTCCATTTGTCGTAAGAATCACTGAAAAACCATTTGAGTTATTCAGCTAAAAGGAAAAGAAAAAGTTAAAATCATTTTGTGTCAGACCCACTCTCTTCCCAAATGAGCAATGGCGAGAGGAAAAATCATTCAGGCCTTCAGTAATCGTACCGACATTCATACTCTGGCTTCCATCTTCAAAGATCATTCAAGAACCATCAAGAGAACGGTGAATAATTTTTAAAAATAGGGAACAGTAGAAAGACAACCTGGATCAGGAGGTCACAACAGTAAGAGGGATCATCATTTCAACTTAGAGCTAGAGAGGCGAATTAGAAAAGATCCAACTCAATCCATAAGACGTTTGGCACGAGAGAGAGAGGAGTTTCACCTATGACAGTCCAAAGAGCAGTGAAAAAAAAAAACTTGAAAATGAAATCGTATGTGAAACCTGTGAGGGACCTTGTTACTCCAGGACAGAAAGTTAGAAGTTTAGAGAGGGCGAATATCATCTTGAATAAGTTGGAATATGATCCTGGAATAATGTATACGTATATTTGAACTTCATTAAGTTTATTATTAAGGAGAGAGCTTAAGTACTTCATGAGCTTCCGATCCTATATAATAAGTTGGAAAATGATCATGGAATGAATATATATATATATATATATATTATTATTATTATTATTATTAGATAATAATAATATTATTTATTTATTATTAAAGAGAGAGCTTAAGTACTTTCGTTTATGATCGACTTCATTACGATTCCTCTGTTAAGCTTTGAGAGTAATTATACATTCTCATTTCTCAAAGCAGAGTCCAGTAGCGTTCAAATAACCTTAGAGAATTCCAGTAAGATATGTTTAATCATTTCTAAGATACAACGGTTCAGATCTTAATTTGACAGCCGGACACTTTTGCTGTTACACTCAGTGTATGGAATTTGATTGAAACGTATATAATTAAAACGGAGAAACGGGTAAATATTAGGTTGGTGCAAAAATAATGACGTAATAATGTCGTTTTTTGAGGGTAAAAAATACGTTAAAAAACGACATTATTACGTCATTATTTTTGCACAACCTTAGATAGATAGAAGCGATTGGGCTGACATAATTTCAGCAGATCCATTGAATAATAACTAACTAATGTGGAATTTAGAAACGTAAAGACCGGAAGACTAGGTAGATAATTTATAAATGAAATCATAAATCCTCTGAATTGATTAATATTAAGTATAAGAAAATAATTGATACCTATCTAAGAGACGTAAAGACTGGAAGCTCAGGTAGATAATTTATAAATGAAATCTTAAATCTTCTGAATTGATTAATACTAAGTATAAGAAAACACCTATCGAGAAAATGTTTGATTCTAAACCAGATGTGCAGAAAGTTGAAAAAGAAAAAAACGTTAACCTAAATTCTGTTGACCAGCTGTTGCCTCGAAATTAGGTGGAGACTTTAGTCACGATGAATGTTTCATATTTTCAGTTTGTAATCCGGTCTGTCTGTTTTTCTTCTGTTTAATGAGCTTAGCACAATGCCACAGGTGGAGGACACGCAGTGAGGATCGAAATCGGTTGTAATGATCCCCGGGAAAGCTTACTTAATATCACTCGACGCATATGTTCCCAGACTTTCATTCTTTCTTTCTTTCTTTCTTTCTTTCTTTCTTTCTTTCTAAATCTATTTATATCCATTTAGCTATAAATTCATATCTATGTCTCTCTCACTTTCTCTCTATATCTATCTATCTATCTATCTATCTATCTATCTATCTATCTATCTATCTATCTATCTATCTATTGAGCCTATTCATATCTATCTATCTATCTATCTATCTATCTATCTATCTATCTATCTATACACATATGTGTATATATATATATACACACACACATATATATATATATATACACATATATATATATATATATATATATATATATATATATATATATATATATATATATATACACACACGTATGTATATATATATATACATGTATATCTGAACCTATTCATATCTATCTGAAGTTATCTATCATATCTATCTATCTATCTATCTATCTATCTATCTATCTATCTGAACCTATTCATATCTATCTATCTATCTATCTCAGAATAGTTCTTTAAAAAATAATAAATACATTACATGCTACTGCAGTTTTACATTTGGGATATTCAGTGGGGGTTTGTTTTTTTTTATATTCTGCCACTCTATTTAAATTTTTTAATCGACAACACTTAATTTTCGGTGAAGTGAATGTAAACGTTATCTATCTATCTATCTATCTATCTATCTATCTATCTGATCATTTCTCCCCAAGCAAGGCAATAATGGCAGTAAGACGCAGATGGTGAAACAATATTAAAAAAAAATGAATCACATTATTAAGGAGAGAGTACACTAATAGAATAGGAAATATGAAGACAGAAGGTAACGACTGGAATTGCATTTAAATTTTTAAAGATTAAACCTGATTGGGAGGCAAGAAGCCCGAAGAAAGTTCCACAGGTAAGAAGATCGATAGAAGAAACTGTTAGCATAGAACTTACGGTTACACCTAGCTATTTTAACTGTAAAATCATGAGACCTTTTCCCCACTCTAGTACTGCGCTTAAAGTCTTGGTAGCATAGAAGAAAATTCATCCGAATAATTACCTTGAAAGTATTTATAGAATAGGTACAATGAAGTTACGTTACGAGATGCCAGGTCAGAACCAATAATATTGCTGATTCTTAGCAATAATCTCTAAATATATAGCAGGAGCATTAAACCATATGTGGCAGGAATATTCAAAGCATGGAGCAATGGTAGATTTATAAATAAGTAAGATAGATTCTGTCGAGAAAAATTGTCTAAAACATCCATCTGCGCCTGCTTGGTCTCACGCTGACCAGTGACCTGAGTTGGGACAGCTACATTGAATCTATTGCATCATCTACCGCAAGGAAAGTTGGTTCTCTCTGTCGGGCCAGAAGTTTCTTCTCGTCAGAGTCCATCCTTCAAATATACAAATCTACCATTCGTCCTTTCAAGGAATACTGCTTCCATATATGGTCTGGTGCTCCCGCTGTTCATCTCGAGGTCCTAGACAAAATCCAGAGACGGATATGCAGCGTGGTTGGTTCTTATCTTATCGCTTTCTGACAGACGTGTTATGGCTTCCCTATGTCTTTTCTACTTTCATGGCAACTGCTCTGACGAGCTACATTCACTGGTTCCCAAACTGCATGAATTTAAGCGTGCTACTAGGTTGGCATCTCGGTCCCACCCTTTCACTGTCGAAACGACTAAATGTAGCCATCTCCAACAGCTTCTTATCTCGCACCTCTCTTCAGTGGAACTTTCTTCCTATCACTGCTTCCCTGATAGATATAATCTTCAACTATTAAAATGTAATGTCACTCGACATCTTCTCATGCCTTGACCTTGGTCCACGCCCTTCTCTTTATCCTTTTCTCAAACACTCGTTTTTACTCTTACTGTAATCTCTTGTGTACTAGTGGTACTCCCACCTTGCTTGGAGTGATTTGCTTAAAAAATGGTCCTGATCTGGCACCTCGGCTTCAGTCATTTTCCCACCGCCGTAACATAGCTTCTCTATGCCTTCTCCATAAACAAGTGCATGCTAATTTTTCTGATTAACTTTCCTCTATGGTAGCTAGACTTCACGAATTTAAGCGCAGTACTAGATTGGCGGTAAGGTCTCATCAATTTACAGTTGAAATGGCTAGGTATAACCGTAAGTTCTGCAAACCGTTTTTCTTCTACTACTCTTCTTGCTTGTAGAACTCTCTTCCCGACCGACTTTGATCTTTTAAAATTTAAAAGCAATGTCAATCGTTATCTTTTGTCTTCTTAATTTCTGTTCATTTCTTGTTTTTAATAATGTTTTCATCTCTCAGTAACCTCTTGCGTCTTCGTGGTTTTGTTGCCTTGCTTGGGGTGAAATGATTAAAAAATGTATTTTTTTAAGCGTTTCACCCCAAGCAAGGCGGGAGGCTACTAGGACGCAAGGGGTTACAGAAAATTTGGAGCAAGATCAGATAGTAGTGATAGAAGAAAGGATGAGGAGAAGGATAGTGGATAGATCAAGGCAACTGGAGATGTCGATTGACATTACATTTGAATAGCTGGAGATTATAGCTCTCAGGGAAACTGGAATAGTGAAGGGAGTTCCATAGGCGCGAGACATGAAGCTATTGGAGTAGAAGAGACGGCTACAGTTAAGAGTTTAGACAGTGAAGGGGTGAGAGCGGGATGCCATCCTCGTCGGGCGCTTGAACTTATGAAGTCTGGGAACCAGCGAATGCAGCTCCTCGGAGCAATTGCCATGAAAGTATTTGTAAAACAGACAGAGAGAGGCGACGGCGCTTCTGTGAGAAAGTGACTGTAGACGAGATGCCAGAACAAGGCTAATTATATTGCATATCCGCCTCTAGAGCCTATCAAGAACTCCGAGGCAAACAGAAAGGGCTCCAGACCATATATGGCAGCAATACCCCATGCAAGGGCGAATGGTTGATTTGTCGATATGGAGGATCGATTCCGGGGAGAAAAATTTCCTGGCGCGGCACAGGGATTATAAAGTAATGTATGAACACTACACATATGAATATAAAATATATTAAAGACAAAACAACAATAAAATAAGCCCTGTTTTTGAAATGATTTAAAAACTAAATTTCTGTGTTCAGTTTACATCTGTTACCTGAAGTTAATCATCTTTTTGAAATGAATGGCTTTGTTTATTTCGAGCTGTTACTTATTAGCAGTTATCTTTTGATGTTATTTACGTTTTGTGTTACAATCTGAACACGATGTTTTAACGGTTGGTGAGTTATTTTTATTTAGTGCCATATCAACATTTATCTCTATATATAAAAGGCAAAATATGTGTGTGTGTGTGTAACTAATGCACGTTCTCTAAGTTAGTGGGAAGGCCAAGACTGACCTTGCATTTACCAACTCCCATCGATAGTGGAAAATAATCGGTTTTTTCATGCTTCTACGGCAATTTTCATGTAGTTTGCGGCCATTTTCTACTGGCCTGAGTGAGAGCCTATAGCTGGCTACCACGAATAGACAGGAAGATTCTATTGGCCAGCGTGAGAGCCAACAGCTGACTGACACGAATGTTAACTAGCATGCTAGCTGCATTCGTCCCAAGTGGGAAACATTTAAATCTGCATAGCATTTTACTCCAATTGGCTCATTCGCTTGCTTAAACTCAACGTTGATTCTGATTCCGCAGAACTGGGTTGGTGTGAAAAGAATTTCTTGTTAACATTCTTTTTTCATTCGGTTTTTTCCAGTTACGAGTCCTTTTTTAAAGCTGATCGTTTTGTGTTCATTTTGTTTAGTTCTTTTTTCGTAACAGATTTAATGTTTAGTATAGAGCTTAGAAAAAATTCGCAGTGTGAGATAAGCAAGAAGTAAGGCATGTAGCAACATCAGCACTGCAAAGGGCACTCCTTTAAAGGCAAGGAAGGGCAAAAATATTTTAAGTCAAGTGATAGCGATTGCAGTATGTGTCGTACAATTTTTGAATCAAGCACGGGCAACGCCGGGTCATGCTGCTAGTGGGTTATATAATGCCGAAATCTAAATACTCTGAACACAATTTCATGGCTTTAACTAAATATATTTTGAACGCAATTGTATGTCTTGAACTACAGATAAAAAGCCATTTTAGTATTTTTTTTTTTAATATAAATATATATTGCTGATATTTTTGCCATAAAAATGCATTTTTATAGTTTCATAGTTTGCGGTAGGGGGTGTTCACTATTTACCTATAGCCTAGACCACAACAGGTGTTACCACCCCGGATCAGAGGAATATTTTAAGATGACTCTTTGTCTTCCTTACTGTTTTGCATATCCCTAATAGCATTAACCTGTATCGATTCCTCTGAGAGGACGCATATTTTCTATGAAATTTCTTGGACATTTAAGCCCGTAAATGTTGTTAATACTGTTTATTAGAAACAGAGCATGTACTTATATATTTGTGTCTATATAAATAACGTATAATAAAATATATTCAAATAATTGTCGGACTTAGTCCATTCCATATATATATATATATATATATATATATATATATATATATATATATATATATCGATTATAGGTGCAGTTCAATTTATAATTACATGAATCATTCATACAAAAAACAAATATAGAGGTTAATGATTTAAATGGTGAGAATACATCTTCGCAAACAATTTCAATAAGGTACACTAACCCCGAACCTGTATATGAATGATATGATCCCTGTTTATAAATTCCAGTTGCATAAAATCTTTTTAGTTTTTACAAGCTTTCTTCTGTTCCTACAGACATCCTCAGGTATGGAAATAAATTTGTTCTTGTTTTTTACTTCTCGGTAAAGACCTTATGTTAGTGTACCTTATTGATATTGCTTGCGAAGATGTATTCTCGCCATTTAAATCATTAACCTCTATATTTGTTTTTTTTTTTGTATAAATGATTCATGTAATTATAAATTGAACTGCACCTATAATCGAAATTAAAATAACTGATCCAACGTGCAACTTTCGGATAATAAGTGTGACATTCCTGTAATTATTGAACAATATAGTTCATGCCACATTGACGGAAAACCAACCAGTACAAAAGAATTCTCTTATTACTATATTTGTATAAAAACGTACAAACTTAAAATTCAAACTCAAATATTTGTTTTTTGTATGAATGATTCATGTAATAATATATATATATATATATATATATAAAGAAAGAACAGTAAGATATATAATCCAGTGTTCTTATAGAGATGTTTATTTTTACAAAATAGTGCTCAATGTAAATTTACAGACCATTAATATTATAAATTAATTGATTTAAGATATGTTTTTTCCGCTACACAGTTCTAACCATGTTTCAAAAATAGAAGCTAAAAGCCCCGAATTTAATTTTGTAAATACCCACTACCATAACGTAGCAATAACTGATACATTAAAATATAGACATATTGAACACCCAGACACACCTCGTCTAGTAAAATGAATTCATCTGTAACCTTGGAAACATGAACTATGATTTTAGCTGTGTCTTTAAAACCCAGTAATTTTAAAAGTTACTCCAAAATTCGCTTGAGGAGGAAATGAAACTAATGTCTTTAATTACAAAATTAAATTCGGGGCTTTTAGCTTCCATTTTTGAAACATGGTTAGAACTGTGTTGCGGAAAAAAACATATTTTAACTCAATTAATTTATAATATATGAGAACACTGGGTTGTATATTTTACTGTTCTTTTTTTGCTATAATATACATATATATATATATATATATATATATATATATATATATATATATATATATATATATATATATATATATATATATATATGAGAGGATAAAGAACAAGTAGGAAACAGAGCTTAATTTAATATGATTCACTTTATTAAATCTTCGTCAGAGATCAAGAGAGAAATCATCAAAAACAAGAAAACAAAGAAACGCAGATTAATGGTATGTTGTGTTTGGTTATTTCTTATTGATTAGATACGTGTCACGTGTAATGAAGAAAGAGATAATATTCAAATATATGTGAGAAACATTCTGAATGCTAAATATATTAACTTATTTATTTATTTATTTATTCAAAATTGCTCAGTGAAAAATGTCATAATGCCATTTTTGGCCTTAGGTCTGTTTTCGAGACCCGGAAAGAAATGAGTCCACACTAGAAATCAAAGGAAATATAATAATAATAATAATAATAATAATAATAATAATAATATCTATTGCACAGTACCGGATCTAGCTTTCTCCTTGACTGTGGTGTGATTGTCCAGCATTCAATCCATAGAAGAGAATGGATATCACATAACAGTCACTCATTCTTTTCTTTGTTTCTAATGATATTGTTCTGTTTCTCAGCACTTTTCTTAGCTTTTGGAATGCCTATATCGTGACTTCAATGTCGCTTCGGATTACGGTGTCACATTTTAAGACTTCTGTTAAGAAGAAGAAGAAGAAGAAGAAGAAGAAGAAGAAGAAGAAGAAGAAGAAGAAGAAATAAAAGATATTCCTGGTGAACCATCTCTCTATGAAATTTAAATAGTTCTAACAATCACAGCTCATATCCTGAGAAGAGCTTTGTTCATTTAAGTTTTTTGTTAATAGCTTTTGTTTAATTAAGTGAACAAAAGATAACATTTGATATGACCCGGCACATGATTATAAAACAAACGAAAGTTAAAAAGAATTTTAAAAATAATAATAGTTATAAATAAATAAATAAATGAATAATATAATATAATATTATACTAATACTGTACTTCAAAACTGAAACTATACCTGCTGTGGTTGGAGCTCTGGTCCTGATAAAGAAAGAAACTCAAGAAAAAATCAACAAAATCCCTGACGCACCATCTCTGAAGGTAATCAAAAAAAAAAAAAAAAAAAAAAGAAAGAAATAGTTCTAACAAGCAAGGCTCATATTCTGCGAAGAATTTTATCCCTTTATTTAGTTATTATTTTTGTTGTTGTTGTTAATATCTGCGTTTTGTTTAATTAACAAAAAATAAATCATAGACTTCGCTTGTCCTAGGCCACTGGATAAGACCCGGCATATGATAATAAAACAAATGCAGATAGTTTTTTAAATAATAATAATAATAATAATAATAATAATAATAATAATAATAAATGTCGTGATGCCATTTCTGACATTAGGTCTCTGGTTGGGACCCGGACAGAAATGAGTATACAACAGAATTCAAAGAAAAAATTTATAATTAATTAGTTAATTAAATAATAATAATAATAATAATAATAATAATAATAATAATAAATAAGTAAATAAATAAATAAATCAGAATTCCGAAGGCTGCATTTCCTGGTAATTTAATGAACTCCAAAATCAAATTTGATTTTCAAAAATTTAAATGCAATGTCAAACTTCTGTCTTCTTAATTTCTGTTCGTTTCTTGTTCTCTCGCCTTAATAATTCTTATTTGTCATATTCTCTAACACTCAGTAACCCCTTCTGCCTTAGTGGTGTTATTGCCTTTCTTGGTGTTAAATGATTAAAAAAATCAGAGACCATCCCAATTTAGAATATTAGCGTAACATAACTATACTACTCCAGTCCTGGCAAGACCCAGTACTAAGCTAAAATACTCAAACACGCACTGACTTTCTGTCTGTCTATCTATCTATCTCTCTTTCTATCTATTTGCGTCAGTACAGCTGTTTTTTCTTTCCTTTGTTTGGAGGTTGTCAAGAAATATGAGAAGGGAAGTTACACAAAACATTATTTGCAATAGAATTCAAAATATTCTTAAATTTTATTTAAGAAAATGTCTCTTACTGTTTCATCCTGTTAGAGATCTGCTACGGAGTCCACACCTTTTCGATTTGGTTTGGAATTTAAAAAGTTGACTTCTTTGAAAGCCGCTTTGATCGACGAAGAGAGACTTTTGGGGAATGACGCCTTTTGTTTTCTTTCTTTTAATCTCCTTTTTACTGGAATAATTTTAAAGAAGACATTGCGAACTGCCGTAAAAAGGAGTTGTTATTCCGATAAAATACAAGGTTTTTTTAGTCACTCTCCCTTCCTCTAAGCAGGTTAGGTCAATCAATAAGCAACCAATGTTGGCAAATAAAAACAAATTGTTCAGGTAACCAATGGTTCGTTCGTTATTTCTTTCTTTCTTTTCCTTTGTTTTATTTAATTATTTTTCTGGTTTTTTTTTTCATTTTTTACATTTGTTTTTATATTTTATTTTTTTCTTTCTTTTTCTTTTTTCTTTCTCTTTTTTCTTTCTTTCTTTTTTCTTTTTTTCTTTACTTTCGTTTTTGTCTTTTTTCTTTTGTTTCTTTTTTTCTATTTTCTTTACTTTTGTTTTTATATTTTTATTCTTTCATTTCTCTTTCTTTCTTCCTTTTATTTTGCTTTCTTTCTCTACATTCTTTTTCATGTTTCCCTTTCTTTCTTTCTTTCTTTCTTTCTTTCTTTCTTTCTTTCTTTCTTTCTTTCCTGCATGATTTTCATGGTTTTTCTTTCTTTTTCTTTACCTTTTGTCTTCTTTTTCCTTTCCTTCCTTCCTTCCTTCCTTCCTTCCTTCCTTCCTTCCTTCCTTCCTTCCTTCCGTAATACTACTAATTCTTCTTTCTTTCTTTCTTTTTCTGTTTTTTCTTTATCTTTTTATTCTTTCTTTTTCCTTTCTTGTTTTTTTCTTTCTTTTTCTGTTTCCGATTACTTCCGTTCTCTTTCTTTCTTTCTATCTTTGCTTTCCCATTTTTTTCGTTGTTTTTCTCCTTTTCTTTCTTTCGTTCTTCCATCATTCTTTCTTTCTTTCTTTCTTTCTTTCTTCTTTCTTTCTTTCTTTCTGTTTTCCTCTTCACTCTACAGTTCACTTTCTTCCACAGTCATTGAAACGCAATCTGCATACATGCATTTCTTAATATATATATATATATATATATATACTAGCAGCATGACCCAGCGTTGCCCGTGCTTGATTCAAAAGTGGTACGACTCATACAGCAATCGCTATCACTTGACTTAAAATATTTTTGCCCTTCCTTGCCTTCAAAAGAGTGCCCTTTGCCGTGCTGATGTTGCTACATGGCTTACTTCTTGCCTATCTCACACTGCAAATTTTTTCTAAGCTCTATACTAAACATTAAATCTGTTACGAAAAAAGAACTAAACAAAATGAACACAAAACGATCAGCTTTAAAAAAGGACTCGTAACTGGAAAAACCGAATGAAAAAAGAATGTTAACAACAAATACTTTTTCACACCCAACCCAGTTGTGCGGAATCAGAATCAACGTTGAGTTTAAGCAAGCGAATGAGCCAATTGGAGTAAAGTGTCATGCAGATTTAAATTTTTCCCACTTGTGACGAATGCAGCTATCGATTTTTTTGCATGCTAGTTAACATTCGTGTCAGTCAGCTGTTGGCTCTCACGCTGGCCAATAGAATCTTCCTGCCGATTCGAGGAAGCCAGCTATAGGCTCTCAGTCTGTCCAGTAGAAAATGGCCGCAAACTACATGAAAACTGCAGTAGAAGCATGAAAAAAATCGACTATTTTCACTATCGATGTGAGTTGGGAAATGCAAAGTCGGTCTTGGTCTTCCCGTTAACTTGGAGCATGTGCATGTAAATTTTGGTGCAAATCCGTCGAAAATTGCGGCCGTGCATGCACACAGACACACACACACACACACACACACACACACACACACACACACACACACACACACACACACACATATCCTGCCTTTTATATATAGAGATTTTAGTTATAAGAAAACTGCCTCCTCGCCAATGGCCCTCTGTACAGTTGCCCTGTAAAATTTGCCCTTTGGAAAATTGCCCCCAAATGAATAAAAGCACTCCTGAACAATTGCCCCCATAGGACAATTGCTCTGACGATGTAAAGGGCATTTTTTTTAAAGTTTTTTTTTACTTCAATAAAAAAAGATACATCTAAAAGCAATTTTCAAGTTTATGGGATTATCCTGACTTGACCTGACCTGTCAAACTGGCAGATTTGGGGAGTAGCAATAGGCCAACTCTTTCTTTTTATGTGCCATGTCCTTTCAGGACGTAGGCGTTCATGGCTCTCCACCTCCCTCTATTCCTTGCTGTCAGCAAATTCCTTCCCTCTGTTTCCTTCCCCAGACCACGTTCTGTCATCCACCAGCTCTAGCCGGCCATGTATGTCACGCGTTGTTTTCACTTGTCTCTCTTTCCCTCTATTCGACCCGTGGGTATCAGATTCTCCAAGCCCTCCTTTCTCATTATCTATCCCAGAAGCTTCAGCTGTCTCTTTCTGATGTCAAGTATAAGCTCTGTTTGCAACCTCTCTAAGATCTCATCGTTGCTAACTCGCTCGGTCCATGATATCCTCAGCATCCTTCTGTAGAAGCACCTCGCCGCCTCGAGTCTCTTCCTCTTTCATCTCTGAGGAAATCGTCCAACATTTGTTGCCTTAAAGAAGAACAGATGTCACGTAACAGCTCAGCATTCTTTTCCTTGTTGCCAAAGAAATCTCGCAATACTCTACCAAGCTTTTGGAATACGTCCTTGGCCATCCCCAAATTCAGTGTTTGAACTGATCTCATTGCATCTACATCTCTCCGACTATATATAAAAAAAATTATATCAACCCATCATGAAATTTGTCCGTAGTGACCGTAATAATATAATGCTTATTTATGATGGCGATATCTTTGTGAAGAAGAAAGAACTGGAAATATTTGTCTATATTTCTGAGATGTGGTATTATGTACATTATTTACATTATTCGGACTATTGTCCTCATATTTGTTGCCATATTTATTACAACGTTTCGGCCCTTCAGTATCTGTCTATATTTCTGAGATGAGGTATTATGTACACTATTTACATTATTCGGACTATTGTCCTCATCTTTGTCGCCATATTTATTACGTTTCCGCTTTTCAGTATCTGTCTATATTTCTGAGATGAGGTATTATGTACACTATTTACATTATTCGGATTATTGTCCTCATCTTTGTCGCCATATTTATTACAACGTTTCGGCCCTTCAGTATCTGTCTATATTTCTGAGATGAGGTATTATGTACACTATTTACATTATTCGGACTATTGTCCTCATCTTTGTCGCCATATTTATTACAACGTTTCCGCTTTTCAGTATCTGTCTATATTTCTGAGATGAGGTATTATGTACACTATTTACATTATTCGAACTATTGTCCTCATCTTTGTCGCCATATTTATTACAACGTTTCCGCTTTTCAGTATCTGTCTATATTTCTGAGATGAGTTATTATGTACACTATTTACATTATTCGGACTATTGTCCTTATCTTTGTCGCCATATTTATTACAATGTTTCGGCCCTTCAGTATCTGTATATATATTTCTGAGGTGAGGTATTATGTACACTATTTACATCATTCGGACTATTGTCCTCATCTTTGTCGCCATATTTATTACACCGTTTCGGCCGTTGTATGCTCTGGACTTCTTTGGGTGGTTGGAATGTCGAACTGAATACTTCATTTCGCTTCCTGGGATAGACTGTTCTAGTTACACGTGCTATGTCAAGGGATGTCAGTTATCAGTTATCTCTTGTTAATTCCCCTCTCCAAGTTCTACACAGCCTGAACCAGGTATTGAACTCACACTCTTTGGGTATTGGCACTGGATCTAACTAACGCCTTTATCCACTGTGTCATGTGTCCTTGACAGTCTACCCCAGTGAGCAAAATAAAGGGTTCAGTTCGATATTCCAACCACCTGAAGAAGGCCGGAGCGTACAACGGCCGAAACGTTGTAATAAATATGGCGACAAAGATGAGAACAATAGTCCGAATAATGTAAATAGTGTAAAGAACTGGCAAATAGTGTTAAGTCAAATGAATGTGAAAAACTTCGACACAGCAACGGTAAAACCAAAATTAAAATTTGTGGAAAAATGTAATTAGTTATTATTTTATTTGTGTACAGTCTACAATTGCCCATTTCAGTTATATAATTCTAGTTATATATAAAAATATACATATGATTGCTGGATAATTATTCTAGTTGGATAACAGATACACTATTTATATTGTTCGGACTATCGTCCTCATCTTTGTTGCCATATTTATCCCAACGTTCCGGCCTTTCTATGCTCCGGCCTTCTTCAGGTGGTTTGAATGTCGTACTGAACCCTTTATTTCGCTCGCTGGGGTAGATTGTTCTATATATACAGATACTGGATAACAGATCACTACATGCAAGCCACCTACCTGCCACTGGGCGGCATGTCACTAGCGTGTTCCTCTCGGTAATGTTACCAGAAGTCCGCCGATGGCTGCCACTAGAGGCAGCTGGCGTTGCCATCGGTGACTCGCCAACGGGCCACTAGGAGCTTGCGTATTGGGATATAACCAGAAAATAAAATCATAATTAGTTTTATTTGTATTTGTTCTCCGCTTTCTCCAAATTTTCTCTTAGTGGGGGCAATTGTCCTGGGTGGGGGTGACCTGGGAGTAATTGTCCCGGAGGCAGTTCTCCTGATACTAAAATTTAGTAATAAAATGTGTATATTACATAAACATATGTGTAAATTTTGTTAATGTTTTTGCGGTTCTCAAACAACTGACCATTATATTATGTGCTTCTTAGATTAAGCAAGTTTGACCACCCCTGGAGAGACTCGAGGCGACGGAGATGTGGTTCTACAGAAGCATACTAACGATATCATGTTCCGAGCGTGTGAGCAACGATGAGATCTTAGAGAGGTTGCAAAAAAGGAGGAGACATATTTAACATCAGAAAGAGGCAGCTGAAGGAAGGCCTGGAGAATCTGATACTCACGGGTCGAATAGAGGGACAAGAGAGACAAGGGAAAACAACGCATTACATACCTGGCGGGCTTAAGCTAGTGGATGACAGAAAGTGATCTGGGGGAGGTGGCAGATGGAAGGCACTTGTTGAGAGCTGCAAGGAGTAGAGGGAGGTGGAGAGCCATGATCACCTACGTCCTGAAAGGAAATGGCGCATAAAAAGAAAGAAGGCCACCCCTGAACTAGACACTCCTAATGCCAACTACTGGCAAAAAAAAAAACAACATTTAACGTCAGTCAATACTTAACTTCAACTACACAAGAATCTCGTAGATCAACACCCACAGAAGACTGAACTGTTAATGGTGAAAACTGCTCGTTAACAAACTGGCAAAATAATCCTATTCAAATTGAAAGGTTCTGTCTGTCTGATGTTTGCTTTACACACACACACACACACATACACACACACACACACACACACACATATATATA
>CAHIKZ030004198.1:1057500-1060000 GCA_903632075.3 Acanthosepion pharaonis
GATTAAAAAAGATTACTAAAAGTAAACTTATATTTTAAAATAAAATTTTATTCTTTCTATGAATATTTTTTGTTATCGACTATTTCATAAAAAATCCCCAAAAGTTTTAAAAAATTTAAATCACTAACAAACATCAAATTAAATTATTTGTAGACAGTCTAGAGACATTCAAATTTATATCAAACATTATAATCTTTATGAACCCCCAAAATAACACTTTCAAATTAGAGCAAAATAACAGCGTCTGTTTCTAGCCTTTTTTTACAAAGAAAATTTAGTGACATCTCTCTTAACTGCCTTCTCTCTTTTTCTCTCTATTGCTTTTTTCTTCTCTACCCCTTCGATATCAATATATAACTTCCGTTAAGTTAACCGTTTAAATGTACCAATATCTGCTAACTCACTCATGTCTTCTCTCCCCCACCCCTCACTTCCTCACTTCGTTAATTTAAATATGTTTAATACGGCCCGTCAAAAATGTGTAAATTTTCATTTCTTTTTTTGTTTGGAAGTAAAGTCTGATGATCCACAGTCCTTTTAAAAGGGCTGTGGTGAAATAATTTATTACATGGATTCTTAAAGTGGTCTGTTTTTATTTAAATTATATATATATATATATATATATATATATATATATATAAATTAAGACAGGTTTCGTTAAATAATTTAGACACGTTCTGTCTACGTATTTTCAATAGGATCCTTTCACATTCGTGAATATGTTTTTGTGCGGTTGTTAACAGACGAAATGAAAACACCATGTTGGATCATATTGTATTTACTTCCGAGTACTTTCGACATACCATAATATCATCATCAAGGTTTGGTTAAATATAAAATATATTTAGTATTCATGTTTGGGAAGGACAAAAATTTTTGTGGTCATGTGAAGCTTACAATTTTTATATGCGGAGTCATGGCTTGGGTGACAGACACCGTTTAAAGGGGAGGTAATTATGTATGCTGTGGAAAATTCCGAACTTGAGTAGTTGCTAGTTAAAGGAAAAACTATTAATGACAAGCGCTAACATTTAAAGACTATTTCTTATACACATTTTAAAATGTTTGCCAGTCTTGCCAAGAATTCGTTAGGTGGCGCTGTCAAGCAGCTATAAAAATGGGACACTTCCTGTCTTTCAGTCTTTTTCTCTCTTTTTTTTTATTTTAACCTGCAGTAGGAGTGTCAGCACCGATCAGGACTTCTGAAGACATGAGAAAAACTCACCCCCTGTAGAGACTGTAGAGTTTTAACCACACACACACACACACACACACACACACACACACACACACACAAAAAAAAAAAAAAAAAAAAAAAAAACTTCCTAACTATGACAGGTGTGAAACAATTTCAGCAAGGTGATATTTTCGATGTTTGTTATTTGCATAACCGAGTAAAGAAAAAAGAAAGGAAATACATGCATGCCAAAAGCTGAGATCATTTTGTAGTCCAATAACTTAGCCAATTGGCGTTCAACTATATTTAGCGTATTAGGGCAGCGAATCTTTATTCTATCATTTATTGTTAAATATAACAGACAACGAATGTCTATTATTTTAGATCATGAGCCATTCTAAGCTTCGCGAAACTAAAATCACTATACGAAGCATAGAACGCCTCATAAGCTGCGCCAATAGATTATATATATATATGTATAAAAGTTTAATTATAATATATATTATTAATAATGTAGATATTATATATAGTATTATTGTCATGGGTCCTTAACAACAGAATGAACTCTTCCTATGTATAGTACGCCTCTCAAGAGAGAGGGCCGAATCGAGTCGAGCCGATAGTAGTTCACTCCAAACCAGACTGACAGTCATACTAACACCTTCCACATCTTGTATTATTATTTCGTGTTAATATACCTTCGTTATTTCGACTCTTGTGTTCGTGTTGTTCTTCCTTGGTCCTAACCTGGACCATAACATTTATATTATATATATATATATATATATATATATATATATATATATATATATGTGTGTGTATATATATATATATATATATATATATATATATATATATATATTATTATTATTATTATTATATATTATTATTATTATTATTATAGCATCTCATCAGGCAGTGGTACCACCTGATGGGATAAATAAAGGCATTAATGAATTTATGTAGGAGAAATATGAATATTCGAATTTAATAAGCTATACTAAATAATTATCGCTCTATTTTTGTACTGAGCTCCATTTTAAATTAACGTTATGGACGCGTTTCAATATATATATATATATATATATATATATATATATATATATATATATATATATATATATATATATGTTGACTTGACTTGGATCGGTTTTTACCTTGGTCGCGTTGAACCGGCTTCCTCCCGAGCAAGTACAGCATCACGGACCATCGCTGCCCACGCTCGCCGATCCTGAGCCAGGTCACACGAAATGGCGAGCCAATCGCGTTTTCATCGTCGAAGACCAACTACTTGTGGACCCAATAATATATATATATATATAT
>CAHIKZ030004198.1:1065000-1090000 GCA_903632075.3 Acanthosepion pharaonis
TTATATGGAAATCGTTTTTACTGAGGTTCTTGCAAGTGGTAAAAAACTACGAGGAGCAGTTCAAAGTTCAAGGGAGATAAATCTTGCTAGTTTCATCTGCTTATCAAGGGAGATAACTGCAAAATTGCTTTTGACGTCACTGAATACAAACAGTTCGTGAAAAGGGATATAAACAGTAGACAATAACAATAATATTTATCTATCTCCCTCTCCCTCATTCTATGTGTGTGTGTGTGTGTGTGTGTGTGTGTGTGTGTGTGTGTTGGGTGTGTCTGTGAGTTATGGAGAGACTGAAGTAGTGAAAGACAATTTGTTGATAAGTGGTAGAATTTAACCTTTCTTACAAACAAATATCTAGCCTCCTGCCAAGTCCAGATTTATCCCCCAGCATTTAATATCTGATTTAGCCCTCCCCCATCAATTGTATGAGGTGATTTAGCCCCCTTTCTATTAACATCTGATTAAGCATCCATTCACTTTAACTGCTGATTTGGATCAGTGAATTTTTAATATATGATTTAGCCAACTCCATTCTAGCATCCGTTTTAGCACCCCCTCTATTTTAACATCTGATTTATCTCCCTCCATTTTAACATTTTATTTAGCTCCCTCTCCTTTGATATCTTATTTAGACGCTACAGCTTGAACATGCGATTTAGCCCCCCTTCCACTTTTAACCTCTGATTTAGCCACCTCTGATTTTAACCTCTGATTTAGCCCCCTCCACCTATAACATCTGATTTAGCCCCCTCCGATTTTAACCTCCGATTTAGCCCCCTCCACTTTTAACCTCTGATTTAGCCACCTCTGATATAGCCACCTCTGATTTAGTCCCCTCCACCTATAACATCTGATTTAGCCCCCTCCAAATTTAACCTCTGATTTAGTCTCCCCACATTAAACATCTGATTTAGGCCCCTCCAACTATAACATCTGATTTAGCCCCCTCTTTTATTTAACCTCTGATTCAGCCCCTGCTTTTTTAACCTCTGATTTAGCCCCTCCACCTATAACATCTGATTTAGCCCCCTCCACTTTTAACATCTGATTTAGTCTCCTCCACTTTTAACATCTGATTTAGCCCCCCCCCACTCCATTTTATATATGTGATTTAGCCCTTTGCACATTTAACAATTGATTTAGCTCCCTTCACTTTTTACATGTGTAGTAGCCCTTCTCCACTTTTAACCTGTTATATTGTCCTCTTCACTTTTAGTCCATCATTTAGCCCCCCCTGTAATTTTAACATATGATTTAGCCGCTACCCATGGTTTATTTTGTTGTACTCTGCTTGTTTTTATCAGGATCATTTTCTTTTATTGGTAAGAGACAACAAAGTAAAAAAAAATCTCGGTAATGTTAAATGATTCATTTTCTAAATAAAAGATTGACATATGAAACAAAAGAAAGCTAGTTTATAAAGACTTAGTGAAAAAAAATCTTAAACAATTCCAAGACGGCGTAATGGAAAAAAACACAACTGGCATCCAGTCTGATGGAAGAGCCACAGATGACAGAAAATGTAATACATAAATTCAAAGATGCATTGGAACAGCAAAAGATGTCTTCCAAAAGCTAAGCAGAGAATTAGCAGATAAGAAAATTTATTTAGAAATAAAGAAACGAGTGCTGAATTGCTATGCAATATCGAATATATTGCAAAGCTCGTCACTTTCCTCAGAAATGAAGGACAGGCTTGAGGCAACAGGGATGTGGTTCTACAGATAAATGCTGAGAATGCTATGAACAGAACATGTAAGCTCTAAGGTTTTAAGGAACTACAAGCTTTATACCTACAATCGGAATGAGACTGTTTACATTTTCAGGATACAGAACGAGAAAAGAGGGCTTGGAGAACTGAACACATAGAGGACATATTAAAAGAAAGAGAAGTCAAGGGAAACAGTTACTAAACTTCTTAATGTATTTGTCTGAATGGTTAACAGAAGCAGGGACAATGAAGGATCTCAAAGGTTACTTAGGTCAACAAGCAGGAGAGAGCAATGACCAACCCCAATCATGATGATGGAGGAGGGTGCAGAGGTTTACAAGAAGAACATTCATTAGACACGAGATGAACAAATCATGAGAAGTTCTACGACAGACTCTGTAACCAGAAATGGTTCATTTTCATTTTCTTTTCATATCGCAATAGTACAGGGTGTTTCAAAAAATTTGATAACCTTTGAGATGTAAATATCACAGAAAGTACATGATTAAGGCAAATGAAATTAAAAAGTATTAATGTTGAAGATCATAAGATTTATTCTTCCAAATCGGAATGAGAAATTCAAAAGCATGTGGATTATGTGAACACACAAAACGCCTTTTCTCTTCTAGTAAATAGCATTTTTATACCTGTAAAGAAAAAAGATTAAAGATTAAAGAACATAAAAAATACAAATAAAAAAAACACAAAACATAAAGACATAAAAACATAAAACAAACATGAAACATAAAGATGCTATTAAAATTTGAAGCCATTTGAAGGAGATCTAACAAAGTTATTAGATTGCGAAATGATATCAAATTTTTTGAAACACCCTGTATTATGAAACTTTTCTTTTAATCATTTCACCCCAAACAAAGCAATAAAGCCACTAAGATCCAGGAGATATGAGAGTGTAAAAAATATACGAAAAGTAAAAAAAAAAATATTAAGGAGCAAGAACAATGAAAAAAAAAAAAAAAGAATTTAACAGACAGAAAATAATGATTGACATAGTTCCACAAGCGAGTAGTGTGATCGAAGAAACTGCAAGCATAGAACTCACGGTTACATCTAGTCAGTTCAACTGTAAAATGAGATCTTGTTGCCAATCTAGTACTGCAGTTAAATTCATAATGTTTTACGTACAATAAAGGAAAGTTTATCTGCATGATTACCATGAAAGTATTTATAGAAAAGGCACAGGAAAGCTATTTTACATGGGTGGGAATGTGACTGAAGGCAAAATACTATGTCAGGACCAATCACATTAATATATTAAAAATTAATAATGATGTCATCTTTGCTAATCAAATTCATTCTTAACTGATCCCCTATGCAAGCTAATACGAGCGGATTTCTTAAATTCATTTTTTTTTAATTTGTAAATCTGGAACTTTTTTTTCATATATCACTATTAATTAAAGACATTAGATTACGAAATACAAAATTTTATGATTTTTTATGGGTTATCAACCCTTTGCGAGTTATTTAAAGCCAAAATATATTTTGGATTATAAGAATTATTTTTTTTTAGTCAGTGCATATTGCATTAACAATTTATGTGGAAATTACAATGATTTGTCCTGATACAGCACACAACAGCCGAAACATTGTGAATATGGCAATAAAAATGAGGACAACAGCCTGAAAAATGTAAATCATGTAAATAATCAAGATACCTCATCTCAGAAGTATAGATAGAAATCTTCAAAAGAATACGAAAAAAAGAATGGCAGGGTTTTGGGAAACAATAGAGTGTTAAGTCTAAGTGAGGCATGAATTGTGGAGCATAACGGTATTACTGATAATCAAATGAACACCTGGAATTCACACAAAGAAATTTGAATTGGGAAAGATCTCACAGGCAATTTAGATGATACGAGAACACAAAACTGTTCAGTTCATTGAGAAGTGTGTCGTGAGTTAAAACATGAGTTTATGAAGGGCGGAGATCAGACTAGTAAAATAGATTTGAACTTGGATAGAATTCATTTTACATTGAAATTTTGAGTCCTGATATATATATATATATATATATATATATATATATATATATATATATATATATATATATATATTGTCTTTGAATATTGTGGTGAACAGTGACATAGAACAAGCAAGCCAGAGTGGCTTTCATCTGGTGCAAAGGAAAATAAATTCCTTACCTCAACACACGGCATGTGGCATTGGCATTTTGTTCCTTGAAAATGGCATTAATCCCTACTCTTCAGGTTGGACTGTTCCAACAGTATGTTCTGTAATGGTGGCTTTTGTACAGCCTAGCATGGTTCGACCAATAGCAAGTCGTTTGCTGATTGGTCAGACTGGAGAAGACTATCTGCCTGGGTAACTGAGAACAAAAGCGAAGAACGCTGATTGGTTAGTCCGCTGTGCTGTTGGACTGGTAAAAGAGGACAGAAGCAGTGAGAAGGCAGAACAAGTTTACGTTACTGAAGTGTATGTAACTCGAAAACGGCGATTTTAACAAGCGGTATTTTGTATTGTACAAACGACGTCCGAGGAATAGAGACTCGTTTAACTACAAATATAAATATATGGAAGAATACGGAGCACACTCGCTCCAACTTATACTGTTCTTTGGCACTGTGTGCCAAGCCCTGGGTAGAGCATTAAACTACACCTAGCAGCGAGGCCTCTGATGGGGAGATTGAAAGATGTGAGGAGCATTGTACCAACTCTTAATTGCTGTTGTTCCCAGGTCCTCCTTGACTTGACCCTAGGGTGATAACATCTGTTACAGTTCCTGTTATCGGCAAATAGTAAACGCCCAAACAAAACACTATGAAAATATTAAAATAAAATTTTATAGTAAAAACCAGCAATACATTTTTAAATAAAAAAAAAGTAGCCAGCAATACATTTTATTTATATTATAAGACAAAAAATGTGTTCAAAATATTTAGTTGTTATGCCTCATTGTTTGTTTAATGGTATATCAACTCCTTATGGATCATTTAATGTTGAAATTTAAATTTATTGGAAGATTTGGAGCAATAAAAATATGATATATGTTATGCTGCTTTCACAGTTGAATACATGGTAGATGATACTCAGCTTTTGTATATATATGCTTGTGTTGCTATAATTACTAGTGGCGGTGATATGTGTATTTTATATTGTAGTTTTCTTGAAGTTATATTTTGAAATACAGTTTGATTTCTTTTAGAGTTTCTCAGATATTATATGGATAAATATCATGAAATGGTTCTTTTATATTAGTTTTTTGTTTGTTTGGTTATATTGGACAGCATATCAATCTCTATGAATTATTTAATGCCGAAATCTAAATATGTTGGACACAATTCTAAACTTTAACCTCCAGATATTTTGCACCGAAATTCATACGTTCAGAGTCTTTACTCTGAATGTACGAATTTCTGTTTGATTTTAGCTCAGAATTTTAACCACACAAGCATGTATATACAAAAGCTGAGTATCATCTACCATGTATTTCAACTGTGAAAGCAAAATAATATATATCATATTTTTATTACTCCAAATCTTGCAATACATTTAAATTTCAACATTAAATGACCCATAAGGAGTTGATATGCCAGTAAACAAACAAATCCAATTAATCAACAATTGTTTTTTTTAGATCATAAATTGTAAATTTTACGATAAAAATGTATTTTTATATTTTTTCATGTTGCATTAATTGTCATATTGCTAAAAAAATGGCTGTTGGTAAATTTATTATAAAAATCTACCGTCAATTTTTGTTTTGGAGTTCACTGTTTGCCCATAGCTGGGACCCTAACAGGTGATACCACCCTGGTTTAGGGTAGACTTGGGGACAACAGCAATTAAGAGGTAGTTACACACTTCTCAAAACCACAATCTCCCAATCAGAGGCCTTGCTGTAGTTTATGGTTATACCCAAGACAATGTATTCTGTTGTAAAAGCAGAATAAAATATATCATATTTTGATTGATTGAAAGCTCCCAAGAAAATTAAATTTTGGAATTTGTAGAATATTGGTTACTCAATCACCATCAAGAACCAGAATTGCCAGGTCGCAATCCCTACTACTCCCGTATAATCAGCCAGGCAATAAGGAAATGATTCCTCCCCAACGGCCAATACGCTTCCGCAGTGGGGAGGGTTCTATGGGGAATGTACCGAATAGGTTTTGTATTGTAGTGACTAGATTGTGGGAAATAGCATCAGAGACCCTGAGTCATTTAATGGAGATATATATGGGTAAATAGAGACCACACATGCAAATGTGTTAGACAGGTCCATTCTAGCAAAATAGACCAACCTACATGGTGTATTAGGTACTCTCCTCTCAATGAGGTAAAATTAGCTGGCTTGCTTTTCCAAGAAGACAGCCATGTTAACAGGTAAGTCACTTGACTTCTACAATATTAAATGACCCATAAGGAGTTGATAGATAAAACAAACAAGCCAGTCAACATTGATCTTTGCAAGATTAGCAGAGGCTGATTACGAGCTTTTCGGACCCCTAAGCCAGGCATGGGCAACCTTTTTCGAGCAGTGGGAAACATGACAATCATATTCCCTACAAGGTGGGTCACCCTACTAAACAGATAGAAGGTAATTTTTGTAGTAGATACCTCAGTTATTTTTGCTGCAGAAAACAGTTTGCATAGACATGTACCTTAGAAATTGTAGCAAAGTTTTATCCTTTAAAAAATAATTTTTAATAATAATAATAAAATTGAAGTCTCGGTGCAATATTATCACTGATGACGTGATTAATACATGCCACTGCGTGTGAATTATTTCTAATTTATTCATCTCAAAATGAAAATATTTCTTCTTTAAAGAAAAAAAGTTCTTATGAACATTTCCTGTTGCAAAAGCAAAAGATGTTTACCCATATGATCTACCATAGTGAAAATCACTGATTGTGTAAAAGATTACTTTCTCCAAAATACTTATAAGATTCAAGAAACATTGTATTTAATTATTGTTTACATATATGGTTATATATGAGAGAGTGTGTGAGAGAACAAGTGAAAGTGTAACAAAATAAAATTTTAAGAAATGTTATTTTCCTTATGAAATTAAGCATGCCATTTAGAAATACGAAACAGGTCGCATGTAGCCCATGACTGCCCCAGGCTAATGAAATTATGGAGATACCCTCTAACTTACCCACGTCTATCCTGGATATTTTTTGATCGTGATATATTTTAGTGATATTTACATTGCCTGAAGTAAACTTGTAATAAACAAGAATAGTTGTCTTTTGTTCATCAATAAAAATTATTCTTGGAAAAATACCATTATTTTACTATTAATTTCAACCCAACCATAGTAAAAAAAAAACAAACAAAAAAAAACAGATTTTATAAACAGCATTGTAGCAATAATAATAATAATAATAATAATAATAATAATAATGATCTATTAAAGTACATTTGATTTAGAAAATAAACCTTTAAAATACAACATGAATTTAAAATTTCTTAAGAAGATATCTTAATAGAAATTTCTTAAACAATTTTAATGGCTAATATTTATTTTCAATATCAATAAGAACTTATATTAAATAAATTGGTTTGAAATGTTCTTGGCTCAAACAAGAAAAATGATTAATAACACACTTAGTACATCATTTCACTAATTTCTTTAACACTGAGAACTTTTCAGCACCTCCTCATACAATCTTGAAAACTCAGTCGGTAAGGCAGGCTGACACAATAAGAAGTGATACATTGACAACGGAAAATTTGGATGAACAGGTGGTATAAAGGGCTTATTGCTACATCATGTTGAAACACTGGTTCTCGTACAGTCTCCAAAGTTAAGCAACATCCAGTTTGGTCAGTTCCTAGATGAGTGACTGCTATGTGTGGGTGGTGTACTGGGTAATGGCTTGGAATTCTTAACCAGCGAACCGAGTTCTAATTTAAATTGTGTTTGTTATATTCTGTAATTATTATTTGTAAAAAAAACCTGGGAAACATATGATTCCACCTCTCCTCCCCCACAACTATGGGTCAGACTTGTACCACTAAATAATTAGTATCTCCACCCCCACCAAAAAAACCCTTAAAGTTTTCTGATTTTAAGTAACCTACAAAAGGATTGTCTATATCCCTGAAATGAGGTATTATAATTATTTACACTACTGACATTGTTCAAACTGTTGCCCTCACCATGACACGGCACATGGCACAGTGGATAAAAGCGTTGGTTGGATCCATTGACTTGATCGAAAGAGTTGTGAGTTCAATATCTAGCTACTGCAGTGGTGAATAAAATCTTGTAGAATTCAGTTATAGGGAGATAACTGGGACATCTGGAAGAGGCATGTCACGTGAAACTAGGACAATCTACCCCAGTGGACGAAATAAAGGGTACAGTTCGAAATTTCAATCACATGAAGAAAACATAGAACAGCCGAAACGTCGTGAATATGGTAACTGTTGTGGATTCCGGGAATGGAATCCTGCACAGATAAATAAACAACGCCAGTAATCGAGATAGAGAAATAAGTGTATTAAACGTAAGAATACAGACTTGAAGTGAAGATTAGTAGTCCAGTAATGCGAGTTAGTAGAAAGTATATATGTACAAGTCTCTGTAAGTAAAGCCGTAATCATCTCTCTCTCTCTCTCTCTCTCTCTCTGAGAACACCCTGTGTCTATCTCCACGTATCTCGGTATTTATTATCCCACCCACGAGGAATATATGTGGCACAAGGCCGAGTTTAAAGTGGGTTTCTCTGAGCCCGTAGGCTTGGCCAAAAATATACCCTTTGAACCCGCCTAGACGGGTTCAGGGTCTGTCTACCTCCCCGGACGAAACCTTTCCCTTCGGCAAAGCTTCGTCCGGGTTCCTCTCTGACAAAGCAGAGAGTTTGACAGACGTCGAGACTGTATCTCGACGTAGCTCAAACTAAGGTATTCTCTCTGTCAGTATAAGTATACTTTAGACGAGTCCATCTTATGTAAAAAGGAGAGAGCCCCACAACAGTAACAATGATGAGGACAACAGTCCGATCAATGTAAATATTGTAACTAACTACAAAGTATTGATAAATCATAAAAATCGAGTCAGTCACTTCACCAATAACGATCTCAGGTGGAGTTTTTCTATAATCGGAAATTTTTTTTTTACTATATTATAATAGTTTAAACATTCCAGATGGCAAATATAAGATTTTTTTTCTTAAAATTTATAAATATTAATCGGGGGTGGGTCCAGTTCAGTTTGTCATATTACATTGTAGTTGGAGCCCTCAGATTGGAAATGGTTCCAATAGACTCATTGAAGGGATTCCTGGTCGTCTATGCCTTAATAAAATACAACAAATTGTACTCGCAAGTACAGCTCACAGATTACGAAGAGGTTTATATATGTAAAATGTGTGTGATAACTTGTTTGGAAAAAAAACGGTCGTACTGGTAATCAACATGTCAAAGCTAAAGCCAATGTCAGTGTTAGTCAATAAGTCAATATCTGCGTTGAAAGATCTGTCATCACTACGGGATAAAAACATCTGTGAACTGGTCTGAACATCACCCTGAATCTGTAGTTGAAGGAGCAGCTGTTACCATCCTTTGGGATTTTCTCTCAGTGCAGATCGAACAATACATCGCCCAGATATTGAGACAGAAAAGAAAAAGTATGCGTACTAACTGAGATGAGCGTACAAAAAGTCTCTGTAAAGGTTTTTGAAAAACTAAGCTAATCCAAAGACCTCGAGATGGAAATAAAAAAACATAAAGTGGCACTTAAAATTGAAAACTATTCCTGTTGAGGTTGGAGTTTTGTGTCTAACAAAGAAATAAATAAAAGAAACCCCTGGTGCACCATCTTTCCAGGAATCCCCCAAATAGTTTAAACAAGCACGTCCCACAACCTGCGAAGTGTTTAGTCCATTTAAGTTGTTATTTTTATTTTTTGTTAATATAGAAAGTCCTCGAGTTACGTCTGACCGGGTGTACTTCGTTCCGTCGTTACGGCGCCATCTCCCATAATATAAAACGTCGTTACGCAGCGCTATCTGAGGAAGACGGCGTTGTTTCTTCACCGGCTGTACACCATATTTGATTGTACTACATTCGCCAACTCTCGTTTGTGTTATTGGGGGGGGGTTGCGCTTCATTATGGCTCCCAAGCGTAAAGCAGACTCGTAGATTCTTCTGTAGATGAGTTGCGACCTCCGTCGAAAATCAGGTTACGTCGCGCCGTAAGAATGCACTTCCGACGTAAGTCGGGGACTCTCTGTACCTATGATTTCTTAAAGCAGAAACAACAAAATATCACATCCTTCGTTTGTTCTATGCCATTTGTTACGACACAGCAAGTGATTATAAAACAAATGCCGATAAAAAAAGAACTAAAAACACAGCAATAAATAAATAAATAAATAATACAATATAATATAATATTATAATAATATAAAATAAATATTAATTATGTATGGATCCTGAGAAATGTTGTGGTACTTTAAAATAAGACTGCCTTGAAGGCAGGGCTGGTGAAAATACAGAATTACTAAGACCTGACACGGCAAATCGGTGAAATTTAAGCAGTAACAGTTTTCCCTTTTGCTGTTGGGATAATCTCCAGACATTTTCTGCATGATGCCTTGGAGATACCGGGCAGAATTGCTTATAACAACTCATGTGCTGAGGAAAGCGTTATGTCTCTAATCTGCAGGTAGTAGCAGAAATATGATCATGATCACCCGACCAAAATATGCAAAATTCGGGGAGAATAATAATAATAATAATAATGTTAGAAAAGAAAGATGAAAAAAGAACTAACCATCAAATGCAAAGAAAAAAAATGAATGGGAGAAAAAGCTCATGATGTAAGTTACAAGTTGGAGATATCAACACCAAGCAGATGCAGAAGTTTAAATATCTGGGAATTGTTTTAACAGAAGACGTAAAATGTGACACCGTAATCCGAAGCAACATTGAAGTCACGATATAGGCATTCCAAAAGCTAAGAAAAGTGCTGAGAAACAGAACAATATCATTAGAAACAAAGAAAAGAATGAGTGACTGTTATGTGATATCCATTCTCTTCTATGGATTGAATGCTGGACAATCACACCACAGACGAGGAGAAAGCTAGATCCGGTACTGTGCAATAGATATTATTATTATTATTATTATTATTATTATTATTATTATTGTTATGGGATCTTACCCATAATAATAATAATAATGGACTATTCCATACTTAATAAATACTGCTCCTCAGTCAGTAGGCGAGAGTCTGTCGTTCACCTCTGAACTGACTGTTCGGTTCAACTCTCTTCCTACGGGCGGGAGGAACCCGAAGGAGGCTACGCCGAAGGGCGGAGTCTCCTTCGGGAGGTTAAACCGGCCCTGAACCCGTTTATACGGGTTCAAATGGGCTATTTTTTGGCCGAGCCTAATGGCTCGGGAATGCCCACGTTAAAAGGCCTTGTGCCACATGACACCCCTCGTGGGGGTGACTGAATATTGTCAGTAGTTCACTTCTGAACCGACTGTTCGGGGCGGGGAGGAACCCGAACGAGGCTACGCCGAAGGGCGGAGTCTCGTTCGGGGAGGTAAAACAATGGGCCTATTTTTGGGCCGAGCCCATGGGCTCGGAGAACCCACATTAAATAACTGACCTTGTGTCACATGATGCCCCAGTGTGTGTGTGTGTGTGGGGGGTCTGAATATCCTCAGTAGTTTAAGTCAAGTCAAGTGTCGAGTCAGAGGCAGTTCGAAACAGAGTCGCTTTCAGACAATTACTGCAAGACATACTGGTCGAGACTACATTGTTCTCTCTACTAAACCTGATTGTTCATACTAACACTTCTACTTCTCTGTATATATTCCTGTTTGTAATATATCTGTGTTATTCCATACGTGTGTTCGAGTTCTTCTTTATTGGTTCTACCTTAGACTATTACCGTGGTACAAGGAACCGGAACATAATTATTATTATTATTAGTAGTAGTAGTAGTAGTTGTATTTCCTTTGAATTCTGTTGTATACACATTTCCTTCCGGTTCACAACCAGAGACCTAAAGTCAAAAATGGCTTCATGACATTTCTCAATCTATTTTTTTGTTAATTAATTTTATTATTGAAATTCTATTCCACATAAGCCAGATTATGATCAATCATAAATATGAAGACCATGGCAAAAATTACGATCATCTAATCGTCGGTGAGGATATCAAATCAGATAATAATAATAATATTTGTTGTGCATTAAAAGAAAGAGGGAAAAAGGACTAACCATCAAATTCAAGTATAAAAAAAGATGGGCATCAGCAAGAGAAAAAAATTCATGATGCGAGTTACAAGTTGGAAGTATCAACACCAAACAGGTGCAGAAGTTTAAATATCTGGGAAGTGTTTTAACAGAAGATATAAAACATGACACCGTAATCCGAAGCTTCATTGAACTAGCGATACAGGCACTCCAAAAGCTAAGAAAAGTGATGAGAAACAGAACATGAGGAGTGAATGCTGGACAATCACGCCACGGAGGAGGAGAAAACTAGATCCCGTAGTGTGCAATAAATATTATTATTATTTGTTTTCCAAGACTTTTCCTTCCAGGTCCCAAGCAGAAAGCTCTTTGTAATATGTGAGCAGTACTTGTGAGTGCATTTTTTTTTAATTTCTTTAAGGTATGGGTTACAAGGAATCCCTTCAATAAGTCTACCAGATCCTTTTCTAATTAATTGGAGTGCTCCATATACAACTGATGCCACATTTTTGAGATTTACACTTCAAGCTCCTTTTATTTTGATAGATTTTTTGAAGTTCTTCAAATATATATTAAAAAACTAGCAGCATGGCCCAGCGTTGCCCGTGCTTGATTCAAAAATCGTACGACTCATACAGCAATCGCTATCACTTGACTTAAAATATTTTTGCCCTTCCTTGCCTTTAACGAAATGCCCTTTGCCGTGCTGATGTTGCTACATGCCTTACTTCTTGCCTATCTCACACTGCGAATTTTTTCTAAGCTCTATACTAAACATTAAATCTGTTACGAAAAAAGAACTAAACAAAATGAACACAAAACGATCAGCTTTAAAAAAGGACTCGTAACTGGAAAAACCGAATGAAAAAAGATTGTTAACAACAAATAATTTTTCACACCCAAACCAGTTCTGTGGAATCAGAATCAACGTTGAGTTTAAGCAATCGAATGAGCCAATTGGAGTAAAGTGCCATGCAGATTTTAATTTTCCCACTTGTGACGAATGCAGCTATCGATTTTTTTTTTTTGCATGCTAGCATGCTAGTTAACATTCGTGTCAGTCAGCTGTTGTCTCACACGCTGGCCAATAGAATCTTCCTGCCTATTCGTGGCAGCCAGTTATAGGCTCTGACTCTGGCCAGGAGAAAATGGCTGCAAACTACATGAAAACTGCCGTAGAAGCATGAAAAAATCGATTATTTTCCACTATCAATGGGAGCTGGGAAATGCAAGGGTCGGTTTTGGCTTTCCCGCTAACTTGTAGCATGTGCATGTAAATTTTCGTGCAAATCCGTCGAAAATTGCATCCATGCATTCGTTACACACACACACACACACACACACACACACACACACACACACACACACACACACACACACACACACACACACACACATCCTGCCTTTTATAGATAGAGATGCAGGGACTGCCATGTCCAGAAGAAGCACATTCTGTTTTGGGGTCTTTGATTACGATGTCTGGGTGATTAGCTTTGATTGTTCTATTTGTGCATTTTGTAAAATTCCATACAACTGTTACAGGTCCTATCTATGTAACCGGGTTTTGGTGAATATTATTATTATTATTATTATTATTATTATTACTACTACTACTACTAGTGTAACCGTGCCGTCAAAATTGACGGAAAAAGAATGTATTATAAGTAATATGTACTATATTTTGAGAGATTTTCATTGAAAGAATAAAATCTACTAGAACAATCAAAGTAGTATCAACATATAATCAATTTATGTACTTATGAACAAACAGTGAAATGTTATCATATGTGTGTTTGTGTGAAAAAGTCAGTACGTGTGTACAAGGTTAGTGGTAACGGGGAATACAAGAGATAGCATTTAGTTCTTCCTGTGAACTGTGACGCCGTAGTTTGGAGCGGTCTCTTTGTAGTTTGTCGGCGCGGTAGCTTTTTGCGTGTGGACGTGAATGGCGTCTTGAAGAAGAGCAGCTAGAGTGACGTGGAGCTTGGTGACTTCTGTGTGTTTCATGTTCGGCTCCGGGCTTCGTGAGTTTTATACACATTTTTGTAAGAAGATTGGCTCAAGATTTATATTTAATTATTTATTCTTAATTGGCCCTAAAAAGACACGTGGTATGTCTTCTACTACGTTCGCACGATATTTGATGGATATTTTATTAAATATCTTAGTAGACACGACAAATTAATTAACAGAAAATACAGTTCGTAAAACAACCGTAACTTATGTCTGTCTCTCATTATTTTTATTTAAGTAAAGTTCTTTTTTTTCCTTTTCAAAAACAAACATAACTTGAATTTGGGCAGGAGGGTCATTATTTTACACACCTCCCCTAAATTGTTACGCAGAAAAATTTGCACATGCCCTCAATTTTTGCACACACAAGAAAGCGTATATATACACTGCGTGCCAAATTATTATCGAGATAACTTTTTTTCTAATATTTCAAAAACCGTCGAATCAATTCACATAAAAATTTTCACACAATGTTTGCAACATTGAGCTGCACAATCACTGAAATTTTTGTACTGATCTGCGCAATGTAAACAAACTGGCGCCATATTTATTATCAGCACGGTGATTTGAGCGTGCCAAATTATTAGAAAGGTTTAGTAAAATTACCAGAATTGAGCAAACAAAACGTTTATTAATATTGAACGTGAATGTTTATGATCAAAAGAAGCTAATAAATAAGAGTGTATATATATATATGTGTGTGTGTGTGTGTGTGTGTGTGTGTGTGTGTTATAGATTGCTATAATTATTATTATTATTATTACAGCACTTATGGAAGAGTGAATTTTAAGCACAAAGTGGAACGATTATGTTGTGTCATTTGTGTTGTAGCATACCTACGGACGATAATGGAAATGTCACCATTCACATAAGTATAATAGTAAATACTGTATGTTGGTCTGTAGTGGGAGATTCGTCTCCAGCTGTGCTGGTTAAACTCTCTGCCTCCGGGCAGAGAGGATCCCCAGACGAGGCTATGTCGAAGGGCAAAGTCTCGTCTCGAGAAACAGCTACCTGGCCTCGTTTTATACGGCGTCTACGGGGAATATTTGGCCGAGCATACGGGCTTGGATACCCCAAATTAAATTTGGCTTTGTGCCACATCTGACCGCGTGGTTGGTAGATATCCTGCAGTTGAAGATTCATTGTAGAATTCACTTAGCTCACTTTTAACAGTTGACTACTTCTACGCGCCGCTGGCGAATCTTATGTGTTGTTCGTGTCCTAAATATGATGGTTCATTACCAACCTTCGGTTGATTATTCTATTCAGTAACCTTCCGTAAGAATTTGCTATGTCTCCAACTAGAAATGTTGTTTCACTGCCTCGTGCTAGACATTTTTCTTGACCGAATCAATCTTACATATTTATTAGTCTACCATTCGTCCATGCTTTTAATATTGCTGACACATCTGGTCTGCTTGTCCAGCTATATATTTAAAGATCCTTGATAGAATCCGAAGAAGAATCTGCAATGTTATTGGTCTTGACCTGGCATCTCAGCTTCAGTTATTTTCTCACCGATGTAACATAGCTTCACTGTGCCTTTTCTGTCAATAATTTCATGTCAATTGTTCTGATGAACTTTCATTTATGGTACCTAGACTTTCTGAATTTAAGCTCAGTCCAAGATTGGCGGCAAGGTTTCACCATTTCAAACTTGAAATGGATAGATGTAACCGTAAGTTCTATGCTAACAGTTTCTTTTTACGCCATTCTCTCTTGTAGAACTCTCGTTCGTCTTTCGGTTTTTCAGTTAAGTTTGGTCTCCAAAAATTTAAATGCAATATCACTCGTTATTTTCTATCTACTTAATTACAGTCCTTTTATTAATAACCTTATTTTTTGTTATATTGTTTCACAATCGCCTGTGTCTTAGTGGCTTTATTGCCTTGCATGAGTTGAAGTGATTAAAAAATGAAAAGAAGCCCTACTAAAGCCTGTTATTAAATCGGTTATGATTAATTTGACTGTTAAAGAACCTAAAAAACGTGGATACAAACTCAACATTAAAAATGATGTTTATAGAAAAGGAAATAATGTTGGATTAAAAAATTCCATTAAAAAATCAATATATATATATATATATATATATATATATATATATATATATATATATATCATTAATAGAAATATTATATGTATAAGAAACTATACTCTCTTATTTATATATTATATATATATATATATATATATATATATATATATATATATATATATATATATATATATATGAGAACAAAGAGAATTCCGACGTTCGTAACATTCAATTTAAAAGAGGACCCAATACAAAAGTAGATTTGTAAATTTGTGTAGCATTTTTTACGTTTATGATGTAATATCCTAAAATATAGTATATATATATATATATATATATATATATATATATATATAGATATATATATAGGATATTACATTTGAACATATATATAAAACCGCTACAAAAATGTAGTCATGTTTCGATGCATATCATCGCATCTCAACAGGCTGTTAATGAGGGTTATTACAATTTTTAATATTTACTTACATACAATCTCTTTTACCGCGAAAAAAGAAAAATTAAAATAAGAAAAACAAGCAAGAAAGAAAGACATAATATATAGTCTCATCTAAAAAGAAAAAAAAGAAAGAAAGACACAAGATATAGTCGGAAAAAGAGAAAAGAACAACAAAATATAGTCTATTCAAAAAAGAAAAAAGAAAATAAACTGAGCGAGAAAGAAAGAAAGAAAGAAAGAAAGAAAGACACAAGATATAGTCTCTTCTACAAAGAAAAAAAAAGAGGTAAAGATAAATATAAGGATGATATAGAAATATAAAGAAGCAAGTCAAGATATGTGGATAATTGGTTCAACCAATCAAATAATCTATGTTAAATAAGATGACGTGAACCATAGATTCAAAATTACGGATACATTTTGTCTATTTGAAACAGAATTTTAATACAGTGTAACGACCAGCGAAGGTTGGCATTTTCGCTGAAGAGGCAGCATAATTTAACAATAACTATTTAATAGTATGTAAAAAAAGCCCTTTAAGAAATAAAAGAGGAAAAAATTATCAAAATTAAAAACCGAAAAAGAGAGAAATTTAAATTAAGATAATAAAATAAATAAATTAATTAACTAACCAAAACTTAAACTTGCATAGATCATATCAATTAATCAGATAAATAATAAAATAATAAGATAATAATTTATATAAAATATAATATAATATAATATATATATATATATATAAGCTAATATAATATATTGGTTCTCATTTTCTTTTGTGTGTGTGTATATATCTCTCTCTCTATATATATATATATATATAGAGAGAGAGAGAGCGAGAGAGAGACCATTGAAAGTAGAAGACAAAGCCTTGAACTATGTAAAGTCTTTCACCTATCTTGGTAGCAAAGTCAACTACAGTAGATGATGAAATCATGCATCGGATTGCTAAGGCTATAAGCGCTTTCGGCAAACTTCGCCATCTTCCAAAAGTAAAATATACTTTTCTGTAAAGTTATTTGAGAAAAAAATAGCTGATTTAAATTATAATTAAGGTCATTTGAAACAAATGTTACATATTTTATTTTAAAAAATCGCAATGAAGAATTTATTAACACGCAGGTGGATTATTTTCAAATCTATCGACATTAGGGGAATTTATGTAAAAGATACATAACTTTAAAAATTACTTGACGAATGTAACTTGAACTCCTTTTATATATATATATATATATATATATATATATATATATGCATGTTTCATTAAAAACGACAGACAACGTACTACAGTTAAGCTTTTTATTTAATTTTTCTTGTGTTCTGACAAGAGCTTTCTTTTCTGGACAAAGGCTGTGTAAGAACTGTCCAAATGTTTTATATTTCCGAGCGCTTTCGGCTATACCTTTAGCCATTATCAAGGATGATTCGACTTTTCAGCTTAATTGTGTGTGTGCGTTCTGTGTATGTCTTAGTGTGTGGTAGGGATGTTTTTAATTTCCGAATACGGTTAGCACATTGTGACTTTGTTCGTAGTTAATATTGTTAAGAATTGGCTTTTTCTTTTTTATTATTAAAGCTTCCATTACTTTTGGTCTTTTTTTGCAGATGGATGCAGTTAATATTTTTGTGTTTTCTACTAGTATGTTTCTAATGGAGTCTGGTAAATTTGTGTGTGTGTTTAAATGGATTCTAATGGAGCTGTGATCAGATAGGTGTAACGTAAGACGTCTGGATAAGCATGTAGTTGTGTAACCAATGTAATTATTTATGAGTTCGGTTTGATCAGAAACACAGTTCCTTAAGGGGCATTTGAACTCATAGATAATGTTCGTTCTTTGTAATTTTGACTTAGTTGGTGTGTTGTTATTTTTGAGGATAAGGTTGGCTGTTTGATTTTTTTATTTGGATCAATTGGAGTAGTATATTTCTTTATAATATGCCTTAGAGAAGATTCGTCTTGTTTGTAATTAATATGCATTTGGTTTTTGTAATAAATGTGTATGTGATTTTTGGCTGTGTGTTTGCTATCGTTATTACTTGCTTTGGGGAGGAATAGTCTAATTTTGAGTTCAAAAAAAGGTAAATAATTCGAAGTTATTTAGTATTTTTGTTTTTATTAAAAAAAAAACAAAAAAAAACAGTGCTCGATACAAAAGTAGAGCCTAAATTCCAAAAATTTTGCTTGAAGATGAAACAGAGTTTGATATTTTAATTCAATTTAATTTTAATAATTATTTTGAAGTTTTTGGCTCTTGTTTTTGAAACATGAGAACTCTTATGTAGCGAAGGAATCATATTTTTAAAAAATAATTATAATATATATATATATATATATATATATATATATATATATATATAATAAAATGAGAACAAATGAAGTATAATTCCACTGTACGTAACATTTAATTTAAAAGAGGCCTCAATACAGAGTAGAGCTAAATATTATTTATTTTAGTATATTAAAACATGCTAAAAATCGCTACATAATGGCAACTATTTTTCAACACTACACATGTGTCTCCGCGGACGATGTTAAACTACTGGCGATTAATTTAATTTTGAAAGCAGAATACTTTTAAAAATAGGCTTGTGGAGTTTGATGTGATTAATCAATAGAATGTGACCTACGCTAAATTCAAATTCACCGGAAAAAAAAATATTTTAATATAGGTCACAAGTGAATATACATATTATCCCACGTGGATAACACAGCTCGGAGTTTCATGCGATTACGCAATCTTCAGGTGAAGAATACTCACTGACGGTTAAGTGTTAATATGATAAATACATACGTATATGCACGTACATAAGGGTTAACTCTTAACGGTCAGTGATTATTCTATACCTGAAGATTACGTATCCGCATGAAGCTCCTAGTCGTGCTATTGACGTGGGATATTATGTGTATAAATATATACTTAATAGCTCTGTTATAACATTGAGCACTTTTTTGATGATACCTGAGAAAAAAAATATATGTACGTGCAAGCATATATGCGTATACGTATGTTCTATATATATATATATATATATATATATATATATATATATATATATAATTATTTATTTAAAAATATGATTCAACACGCTACATAAGAGTTCTCATGTTTCAAAATAAAGGCCGAAAACTTCAATATAATTATTTGAATTAAATTGAATTAAAGTACTAAGCTCTGTTCCATCTTCAAGATGGAAATTTTTTTTGAATTTCAATTGAAGATGGAACAAACTATGTAATTTTAATTCAATTTATAATAATTATAAGTTTTATCTTGTTTTGAAACATGAGAACTCTCTTATGTAGTGTTGAATCATATTTTTAAATAAATATTTTATGTTACTCTTGTATCGAGCACTATTTTTTAAAAATAATAACAAAAATACTAAAGAACTTTGGATTATTTACCTAACAAGTTCTTTCCTATTTTATATATATATATATATATATATATATATATATATATATATATATATATATATATATATATATATATGTGTGTGTATATATTGATGTAATAGTAAAAAGAACAGATGGATTAATAATCCTAAGGTTTTTTAGTATTTATGTTTTTATTTAAAAAAAAACAGTGCTCGATGCAAAAGTAGAGCTTAAAATTATATATATTTTTTTAATTTTTTCCATCGCAACATATGTTAAATTTAAAATTTAGATCACAGTTTCATTCCTAAGCGATGTTTAGAATCAAACCATCGCTTGAGAATGAAAATGTGCTCTAAATTTTAAGTTTAATTTTGAAATTAAACTTTAGGTCTTGAGCTTCAGTTTCAAAACATAGGATTTTCTATGTTGCGATCGAAACATATTTAAAAAATAATTATATATATATATATATATATATATATATATATATATATATATATATTGCGTAAATATAATTTGCGTTCGATTGATGTGAAAAGGTAAACATTTAAGAGTAAATTTTAGAAAAATGACCGGGAAGTATTTTTTTTATGTGAATGAAATAGTTACGTCGTAATTCTGATAATTTTCTTCGTAGAGAGAAGGAAATTATGGAAGAAAAAAAAATAAGATAAAGATCTGCTTTTAAAATAACAAAAACTTAAAATAACATCGTAAGTTTAATTACTCAGTTAGTCTTCCTTATTCTTGTATACAAGAATCTGTAAATAAATGCCGGAAAAAAAGACGCGGGAAAAATTAAACAAGACTAAAACAAAACAAAAAAAAGAAAAAAAAAAACGAACAACCGTACCGATGAATCGGAAAACATTGCTTTCAAGACACAGAAATTGACTCAAAAGGAAATATTAAATTAGATAAATTCATAACACTCTTCCGATATTAAATAGTACTCAGTCAAAGCTCGATATCAGCATTATGTCTTTTTTGTACATCCATAGTAAAAATAATCTAGACGTTGCTAAAAGAAAAAAAAAAGAAAAGAAAATTCTTTTGAAATAGGCTATCTCTCGAAAATGACATTAACCTTAGCATTTTTTTTTTTTACTTTCTTCAAATATGTCTTTCTTTAATAAACGAAAGACTTCTGGCGAACAGTAATGGGATGAATTTCAAAATCGCACCCAAAAATTATAATTCATTTATTTAAAATAATTATTATTACTAAATATATTTTTCGCTCTAATCAGAAAGAAGACAACTTATGTTATTAAATTATGCAAGCATGACTTCTCAAAAAGAAAAAAAAAAATAATGAGATTTTTTGAAATTGAAATATCTTTCATAAGATGCGGGCCGAAATCTCTGTATGTTCACTCTTGATATTGTATAGATTTTTTTACTGAAATAATATCTCTAGGGAATTTTTTTTTTAAACTGTAAAAAACGAAACTGGGCGAACCTTACCATATTAAAATGTACACATGGGATATCGGGAAGTGGGGAGTGTAATACCCCACCACACACACATATACACACATTCAAAAATCGCTCCCTATTTTTAAATTAAAAAAAAAAAAAATAATTAAATAAAAAATACATTGTTTATTTTATAAGTAGTGAAACTTTCGTTTAAATCGGAAATTTCGCTGCTTGGGGCAAATATTTTAAAACGTGAGGTAGCGATATTTTTACTTTCATTTAGTCAAAAAAAAAAACTAAAAAAAACTGATACCTATATGGATGGATGGATGGGTATATTTTTGCTCGGGAAAATATCCTCCTCGACTCTCCCAGCGCTTTGGTATATCAGGGGTAGTTTTTGTTTTATGTTAACGTTAACAATCAGCCGAAAACGACATTCGGCTTTTTCAAAACATCGTTGACGTGGAATGTTTGTATTGACATTTTATTTTTTTTCTATTCATTTTCTGATAAGTTTTTATTTAGGATAAAAAAAAACGAAAGAAAAGAAAAGAAAATAAGCGTTTTGAAAATCAAATTAATAATAATCCCCCAACCCAGCAATTAAAAAAATAATAAATAAAAGACAGTAAAAAAAAAAACATCTCTTACCTTTCAATTGCTCATAGCACAACGTACAACAGCGACAACATTTTTTTTTGTTTAGTTTTTGTCCACATGTAAAACCGGAATATAATAATAGTTACAGTAAATCGGGTGATTTCCCAGCGATATACTTGAAACTTGCAATGAAAGTACGGCATGTGCAGTCTGATGAATGCATGGATATATATTAGCGAGGACAGAGTGACAAGGAGTCACGACATTTAACAGACGACGCTGGCGTTGAATACACAATGCTGCAAAATAAACATCATATAACGAAAGACAAAGAGCAAACCCTTCATATATATATGCATACATACATACATACATACATACATATATATATATATATATATATATATATATATATATATATATATATATATATATATACTGTGTATTTAGGCAGCAATCCTTCTTTCATGTAAGTTTCATTAAATATGACAGAAAAGGTGCTTTTATTCAGTTTTTTGTATAATTTCTCATATGATATATATTTTTTATATTTTTTCTTTTCAGTAGATACATTATACAAAACTGTCCAAATGTTGTTAGCAGTTAATATATTGAAAATGGCTAAAAGTATAGTCGAAAGCGCTCGGAGAAAAAAAACAACATTTAGACACATTTTGTATAATTTATCTACTGAAAAAAAAAAATTATAAGATCGCATCAGAAATTATATATATAAAAACTTAATCAAAGCAACTTGTCTGCCATATTTAATGAAACTTATATATATATATATATATATATATATATATATATATATATATATATATATATATATATATAAAAGTTTCATATATATATATATATATGTGTGTGTGTGTGCGTCCTATCTTTTATTTTTGAGTAATAACATTAATCTTGATGCTCAGTTAAATTTAGAATTTGACATTTGTAATTTTTAATTTTAAAGTTAAATGTAAAATTAAAACTTAATTAGTAATATTGATTTCTAATTTAATCTAATCTTAAATTTAATGCACTAATAGATTGTACTTAGGGTATATTGTCACGTTATTTTGAATTACCATACTTGCATTCTGATAGGTTACGTAACAATTTTTCCCCTACTAAGGGGGTTTGGCTTGTTTTTGAACTCTTAAAACCCTTTACTTGGCAATCAACGCCATAACTTGATAAGACACCAGTAGCGTTTAAAAAATGCAATTTTTGTAGTGATTTTATAACATGAATATGTTATAATTTTGAATATATATATATATATATATATATATATATATATATATATATATATATATATATATATAAAGACATTTTTATGTTTATACATTGTTTTTTTTATATATTTATTATTTTATAGATTTTTTATAAACATAAAAATGTCTTAAAATAATTGTCAGACTTTGACCATTTCATAATGTGTGACGTCATTTGTTTACATTTGGATACGCATCAAGCAGATATGAATGTATGTGAGAAAATTATGGAAATTTTAGTTTAAAAACAGTAAAATCGACCTTGCTAACCGAAACGGTCCTCTGTGGCGAAATCGGTAAAATCACGTCAGGCTATATGAATAGGATACAGGTTCGATTCCTGTCGGAGGACGCATATTTTCGATGACAATTTCCCGGACATTCAGGCCGGTAAATGTTGTTAATATTGTTTATTATAAACAGAGCATTTACTTAAATATTTGTATCTATAAAAAAGAATGTATAAACATAAAAATAACTTAAAATTAGATAGATAGATAGATAGATAGATAGATAGGAAGGAGGCACGGTGGAGTAATGGATAGCGGCTTGAATTGAGGAATCGTAGAGCCGAGCTCGAATTCCAGTCGAATCCATTACATTCACTTATGTGCTAACACCCTTGGGAAAGTTGTGAATCCTCTTATTCTCCCTCCAGCTATGGGTAAATTCACCACTATATTCAAATCTCATGTGTTATTGTCGGGCTGATCTGCTTGACCCTCATATGGGGCTATGACGGGTTAGAGCCGAGTATATGTAATAAAGAAGTTTATGATCAGAGTTGAATTAGACCAGTAAACAGTAGTATTAAAAAAAGTGTTCACTACAAATAAAAGGATAAAAAATTCACATGTAGATATATTTTTTTTAATTATAGAAACCTTGATTTCAAAACTTTCGGTATCTTCAGGCGATTTCGGTCAATCGATTTCCTAACGCTTTATTTAAAAAAAAAAATAAAGACTTATGATTGCTATATTTAAAAAAATAAATAACTAAATAAGCGCACGAGGTGAGTTGTAGTAGAAGGTGATGTGGAAGGAGAAGAGTGAAATCAATTGTATTGGAAATGTAGCGTTGGGGGATCAAATGAAATATGCATACGTTCTTTTTATCCCACTTCAAATGAACTCAAAAGGAACGTTTTAGATTGAATACAACGGGACATAATTTCCGATGTCTGGTTTAAAAGTTTTTCTTTCTTTTTTAAGTCTAGAAATGTTATTATAAATGTTTCTTTTGTTGACAAAGTTTGCAGGTGTTGCTATGATTGTTGTAAGGTATTACTTTTTTTAAAAAAATTTTCCCAGTTCGCCATCGGATTTTTAAAAAAAAATTTCTCCTTTAATTTCCACTCATTGTTGATTCGTTTAGTAAAATTTCTAAGGCCTTCTAGCTTAAATGATGATAAAGTTTCTCTTCTTTATCTCTATTTTACCTCCATCCCCGAGTCTTGTCGTGCCATGCAGCTCTGCCCTCTTGGCAACTCTGATTATGCCGTCGTGTCTGTTTTCATCTCCTACTCCTCCCACAGTAAAGAACCTCCTACCAACAGAACATCTTTCTATTATCAACGAGCAGATTTGGACTCGTTCCAAGATTTCTTTCGTGATGTCTCCTGGAATACTGTCTTTAACCTCCCCGTCTAAAAATGTCCGTCTGTGGTTTCATCCTGGGTAAAAGCTGAAATCGAGGCTTTCACCCCTACAAGAAAATATAAAGTGAAATTGCATTCATCCCCTTGGTTCTCAGCTGCTTGTTCAGCAGCTGTTGCCCAAAGGAATCACTACTTCCGGCTATACCGTAGAGACATGCCTAATTACAACAGATCTCTCTGTCACTGCTCGCAACGAGTGCAAAGCATGTCCTCAAAGAAGCAAAGTTACTCTT